>PVLD010030265.1:0-17059 GCA_004027595.1 Dinomys branickii
TGCGCTTGCTAGGCAAGCGCTTATTCCACTGAGCTATATCCCCAGCCCTCTATCACACTTTAAAGGAAGGGAAAGAAAGGGAAAGGGAAGACAGGAAAAAAAATATGTAAGAAAATAAGTATGTATGTACAGCATATCTTACATGGGTTGTACTACTGAACTAGGTCACTTTATAGTAAGCAATAGTTGATGATTAATTGATTGATCAATTTTGCATGTCTGTATCTTTGTTCCTGAATATACACTTCGAGGTTATCAATTTGTAAAGCAACGACCATTGTTGATTCCCTGTCACCTTGTCTATAGATCAGTTTTGATTGTATTATTCTTATGCTACTTTGTGTCTGTTTGTTAATATGTCTTCATTCTTTTACTTTTAAAATAATAAAAAAAAAAAAGAAATTCAAGAGAAAGTGCAGTCCCCCCCAGTCTTTCTTTTTCTTTACAGTGTAGAGAAAAACTATCTCCTCCCTCTTGGTAGAGTTAGGAAGTGCCCATGTTTACTGTTTTTGCTATTACTTATTAGACAAAAGTTTAATTCTCTTAATGTTTCATTTCTTACTGTATTTTTTTTTTCTGATTTTCAAAAAATTTGTCCCTGACCTCCATCCCACACAGCTCTGTGTGCTTCTTTGATTCCCTCCTTTCTGCTAGGTCTTTGCTCTCAGATAGACATCGCCTTATTTGTTTTGTTTTTGTTGTTTTAGTTTTATATGTATATTTGAAGAGATGGCACAGCAGAAGGGACTGCAATCCTAGAAATGCAGGATCTTAAGCAGCAGCATTATTATGACAAACCCCTTCTTTAGAAAGATGTCATTTCTATCATTGTTATCATAGGCCGCTTTTATGCCACCTTCAAGTAACAGCTGAGGCAGCAGAATGTAGAGGCATCACAATGAGTCCCACTTAATGCAAATAACTAGGTAGACCAACACTTCCACAAACTATTTCCTTTTTCTGATTGCCAGTTAAATACAGTTTTAATCCACAGCTTAACAATGAAGGATCACACACTAAAGTCAACACATACACCTAGCATTTCAGTCTAAGCTTGTCCAATGTATACAACTGGAATCAGTTACAAGGTATGGTCTAATAGACCCCAGGGTTAGGAACTTTTTATAGGCATTAAACTTCATCTTGCACACTGAAGTCATACATACAGGGCAAAGTCCAGGCTTTTGTATTTGTATTTATTCATCATTTAACTTTGAAAACACTAGTATAATTGAATATTGAAACAAAAATAACAGCAAGTAGTGAACATATGAAGTTGTAGTCCTTTGTACATTCACTACTGCACACTAAATGCCAGCAGTGAGTATCATTCACTGGCCCCAGTGAGAGGTCTGACACTGAACACCACCTCTGGGATGATGTTCGTCATCCTCATAGGCTTCTCCATTATAATGGCGATGTCTTTCTTTATTTGGACCAGTTCTACCTGATCCATTTTATCAGTCTCTTCTACTTCCTTCCTCTCAGGTAAGAGTTTTTCCAGTGAAGTGAGTTTATTAGGAGAGAGAAAACCATTTTCAGGAAAGTTTACCTTAAATTCGATGATTAGACCACCCTTTCCATGTGGTCTACGGTACACTGGCCTGCCTTCATTCAGCACACACTTGATATCTCCATGCTTGCCAGTCTGCCCTGGGTGAGAGGTGAGGATTGTGGTTGTCAAGAGTGGATACTGGCTTTTGGAAGCCACATAGTGCTTCTGCCAGCTGTGTATCCATACACATGGAAAGGTCTTCTCGTTAGGTAGAAACAGCATGGTCCTTCTGATCTAACACAATGAAAATATCTCCTGGCTCCAGTCCTGGTTTTGGTCTCCTTCACCATGTAATGTTTTGGTTTTTTTTTTCCACCATGTAATGTTATCTTCTGTGTATCTTCCATGCCTTTGTCAATACGAACTTCTAGAATCTTCTTTTGTCTATCTTCCTTCCCTTGCAGCTTTTACATCTATCTTTAAGGCTGATGCATTCCCCATCACCCTGGTACTCCATGCACACAGAATGAATTTGCTGGACCCTTCCAGGTTCTATCTGATGAATTCTTATCAGCATTTCAGTACCTCAGCAGTTGGGACAGCACTCCAGAGCTCCTTTCTTACCACCTTGGCCTTCACATTTGTCACAAATCACATTATTTTGCAGAGCCAGTGTCCTTGTGGCACCATTATATAAATCTTCTAAGGTAACTGAGAGCTGATCCACCACATTTTTACCTGTCCTTTCTCTCTGCATCCTTCCTCCTCCTTCTCCAAAAAACATTTCAAAGATATCCTTGGGGGAGCCAAAACCACCACCTGTTCCTCCCTCCTTAATCACCTGTTCTCCTCCTTTATCATATAATTCCCTTTGCCTTGGCATCTGAGACAACTTCATAAGCTTAAGAAATCTGTTTAAACTTTTCTCCTTCATTTGGATTCTTATCAGGGTGGTACTTCAAAGCCAGTTTCCTATAAGCCTTTTTCAGTTCTTCTTGGGTGGCATTGGGTTTCACTCCGAAAACATCACAGTAAGTGGTTTCTTTCACCATTTTCTACAGGCGGCAAGCAGGCTGGGCCGCAGTGGGGGAGGCAGCAAGCAGTGTGTAGCCGTGCGCGGGTCGAGCAGCCTCCGCTCAGCGCATTCTGGAAAGTTTGACACTGCCTTATTTGGAAGAATGCATTCAAGTAGTATTACTGTGTGATTGAATGTTTACTCTTCATCACTCCATGAGATCAGCCTCCCTGAACAATCTCAGGATCATTCCCATTGCAAAGTCTACTTGAAACAGTTTTAAACTTGAATTTTTAAAATTTTTCTTTTCTTAGGCTGAAGGAGTTTATTCATGACAAAGAATAAAAAACACCTGGTGTGGTTTCTTGTTCATCATAGGTTATGTCCGTATTACGGGACAACTCTTGATTGTAAGCTAAATGTTGCTCATTTCTTTCTTCTGAGTGAGTCTAATCTAGGGTACATTAGAAGGTTGTTTGTTTATGTCTGCCATTTCCCCAGTCAGCCAGTTTTTATAATATTTCTACCAGATTTTCTCCTGGTACAGCTACACATAGAGGACAGTTTTAAACAATCTATCTTTTAACAATTCAGTCCAGTCTTGGGACACTCATGCTTCCTTTGAATGTCTGTTGACTTAATTGTTTTCTTTGTTCTTTATTTTTATTTTGTGCCAAATAGTAATTTAGTTACCTAATTCATTTCTGTCAACTAAGAAATCAGTTTGATTGTGGGGATATAGCTCAGTGCACAGCACCTGTTTGTCAGGGTCTTCACTGGAGAGGACACCGTGGAGGGCTTGAGGAGGTAGCGGGGAAGTTCTGTGTGTTGACTTGCACTGTAGTGGCACAAAATTTGCCTCGTAAAATTTTATCAACATGTACCTCCATACTTTATTCTACATTGCATATATGTATATGTTATTTTTTCACAATAAAAAAGTTTATAAATAGGAGAAAATGAATAATCATTTCTCTAGAGTAACGTGCTACAAGGGGGAGTTTTGACAAAGTCTTCCATTTTACTTTTTCAGTTCTGCTGAGCCAGACAGCTCTGTGAAGACCTGAGTTCTCATTTCAGGGAAGCTCTCTTTTTGAGTCTCTCAGGGTCAAAGGCAGAGATCTGGTTCTAACTTCTTTTGATTCTGTGTTTACTTGTATTATATTTGGAATAGATATAAAAATATTAGTAAAACAAAACATGATGTTGTAAATTCCAGAAATACTAAATGTTATAAAAGAAAAAATACCATAATTCATATGTAAAATAGATCAATAAAATACTTATTTTTTAATTGGCAAAATGGAACATAAGGATGGTAGTGGAATGTGAAGGCTTAATGTTTAAGAGAGTGTCAATAAAGTCTAAAATGGAAAAGTTAAATTAATATGCTATTTAGAAATACAGATGTATTCTAACAAAATAATGCCCCTAAGTTAACAGTTGTTGCTTATAGGAAGTGAGTTGCAAGGCTGGGCGTGGTGGCCCAGGCCTGTGATCCCAGCACTCGGGAGGCTGAAGCAGGAGGATTGTTATGAGTTAGAGACCAGCCTGGGCTACAAAGTGAGCTCAAGGCCAGCCTGAACTGCATAGGGGGACCCTGTCTCAAAAAGACAAAAAAGAAAACAAAGGAAATAAGTTTCAAGAATGGAGTAGAATAGAACAGAGCAGGTAAGACAACTTACATTTTACTTTTTGTAGAACTAATAATACCTTTCGGGTTTTTTTTTTTTTTTTTTTTTGTCTTTTTTGAGACAGGGTCTCGCTATGCAATGCAGGCTGGCCTTGAGCTCACTTTGTAGCCTAGGCTAGCCTCAGACTCGCAATGATCCTCCTGCCTCAGCCTCCCAAGTGCTGGCATTACAGGCCTGCGCCACCACACCTGGCTGAAATTTTAAAATGTGTTTCTTCGCCTGGTGTGGTGGTGCACGCTTGTAATCCCAGCACTCGGGAGATTGAAGCCACTGTGGGCTACATAAACAATTTCAAGCCCAGCCTGTACTACATAGTGAGGCCCTGTCCCAAAGTAAAATAAAATAAAATAAAATACGTACAATACAATAGAAATAATTTTAAAAAGTAAATATGGCCAGACATGGTGGCGCACACCCTGTAATTCCAGCACTAGGCAGGCTGAGACAGGAGAATCATTCCAAGTTCGAAGCTAGCCTGGTCTACAAAGTGAGCTCAAGGCCAGCCTGAACTGCAGAGCAAGACCCTATCTCAAAAAGACAATCAATCAATAAATAAAGTTTCTTTGACCTTGGTCTATAAGAAATGAAAATTATGAAAAAAGACTATGGGCTTTGGCACATAAACAGATATGATAATCTTTGCATGATTTCAGTGGTTGAGTGGTATATATTGACCAAATTGAGCTGCTTAAAGAGTAAATGAATAGCAGTTATTTCTTACACTGCAAAGAAGTCAGTGGAAGGAGACCAACTGGCTTACAGGATTAAAGAAGATCACATTCAAATTTGACACATTACCCTCCTCAGTGAAATGTAGAATATGCGAATATGACTTAATATAAATTATAAAGAAGGTACATTATACATTTACAGAAAATCATGCATAAAACATTTTAAATTTTTAAATAATTAGCTCTGCTAAAATTAGTTATTATCCTGAAATATGTGCCATAGACCTTGCTACCAAATTATATCAGCAGGGCAAAGTACACTGTCTGTATAACATAATTTTTATTTCTAGTCTAAGTAAAGCACTTTGGGGCAGAATTCATTAATTTCTATGTAATATCGTCATTTTAAAAAAGGTTACATTATTTCTTTTCATTCCTTCACAAAAGGTCTAGACTTTTTCAATAAAGTGAAATCTTACGAAAATAAAAGGCAAATTGTCTCCCTATGTCCAGGTCTCTGCATTGGCCTGATTACTCTATCATAGTCTGAGCTCTCTTAGCTCCCCTTCCAAGTTGAAGTTTTTGTTCAAGCTTGGTCATAGGAGTAATGTTATCATCTTTAAATTTGGTCATGGAATGTGTTACACGGCCCTGCTCTGGGAAATGCTGCTCTGTTTGGGCTTGGATAGTAACATTTATTTTCTTTGGCAGAGAAGCTGATCGTGGAGGGGCATCTAACTAAAGTGGTAGAAGAAACAAAGCTTTCAAAAGGTTTGTTTTTTGATATTTGTATGATTTTTGACAGCTCTTTTGGGTAATGAAGGTTAGTGTGAATTTTCAAGGTCATAATATTTTAAGTATCAGTATATTTCTTATAGCTTGAAATGGCAATCCAAGCACACTATCAGATAATGTAAAATAGGTGATTGCTGTATTAAAAGTATTTTTTTAAAGTGGTCATATATGTATGGTTTCTTAAAAGTTAATGCTTGTTACAGGTTTCCTTAGGAATTAAAATTTTGTGGTCTTTATCACTTCAAGTGTTATTTTCAGCTTTGAACTTATTTAATCAAATGTAATGTAAATCTTTTATAGTAGTCAGAAATGCTTGCAGTTTCATTTTTGAGGTTATGGTACCTTTAAAATTTCTTATGCTTAATATTTCCTTAATTTTTGACATCAGTTTGATTTCAGCAAAAGTGATAACTTTTGTCAATGTAGAATCTTATATTTTATAATGAATAGCTCAATAATTGCCCAAAGTAATTTATTTTGTTAATTTCTTCAAATACAATCATCAGACTTAAAAAACTAAGTTTTAAAACATCTTATTGTCAAGTCACTTTCATGTATAGGGAAATTAGGTAAATAAGTCTGATCAAATGTGTTTATTGCAGTAGCAGAACTTTCATCAGACTTTGCCATTGTAAAATTTAAAACTGGATTCACAGTCCTTTTTGTCAGTAAAAACAATGAGTGTTAAGTTCAGAATTCTAATTTTAGTACATTGTGTTTTGTTAACTGGATTCATTTGGCTTTTTAAAATATTTTAAATGGTGATGTTATTTCAGATGTCTGAGGGCTTCTATTCTGAATTTTGTGCATGGTAGATGCCATATTTGGGGAAAGAATGCAAAGAGTATGCGTCACTAATATTGTTCTGGTGCACAGGCATTGAGTTTCAGAACAGTGAACTATTTTTAGTACATATGACAATTTATTTCATCTTATTAAAGTGAGATGAGAACAGGTTTTAAAATAGCTTTTACTTCACCACCTAAACACCTATTCAGATTAGTTGGTTGAGTATCCAGCACTTTGACATGGAAATAAATCCTTGAGAGGAAGAACTTCTTTAAAATTTCTGCTACCATAATGCTTCTATTTAATGCATTCTGAACTAGAATGTTTGCTTGAAATTATGTAATATCATTATTGAAAAAGATTTGTGCATTATTACTGAGTTGCTTCTTAAGCCTGGCTCTAAAATATGTGTATGGAAAGTTTTTAGGAATGTGATTTTTGATCCAGAAATTCCTCTTACGGAATTAAGGAACAAATTAGAAGAATATGCAAGGATATTTGTTTTAGTATTTTAAAAGCAACAAGAGCAAAGCATAAGTGTCCAATTAGAAGGGCATTTTTAAAAAAAGGCATTTATTAAATAAGTTACGGCAAATAAGTCCACCCAAGTGAATAGAATTAATCTTTTGGGAATAATAATATAAATATAAATTTCATATACTCAGGATTTCTCTGTTGGTAATCAGTATTTAAAACAAAAAATCAGTATTTTATCAGTATCTCTCACAGTCCTTATAACAAACTGATAGCAAAAAGGTTACATTTTAAAAATTTTCAGTCAGACTTTTAATTAATTTTTTTTTAATGTTTGAGACAATTTTACTGTGTTGTCTAGGCAAGCCTCAAACTTGAGATCCTGCTGAGTCCTAGGATTACAGGCATGTGCCACCACATCCTCATTTTCTTTTGAATTTGGCTAAATTGTCTCCTTTTAAAACAAATCTTTTCATTGGTGATTTTTTTAATGGAATTTTCTTTTTAACATTGAAAACATAAGCTGCTAGAAATTGACAATTATCAGCTGTTATCAGTGTTGGTGTTTCCACATTTCACTTGATGCACCACGTTGTAAGTTACAGATGCTTTCTGTTTAAGGCCTAACGCACCTTATGGTCATGTGGTTGTACTAGCTTTGGAAGTGGGAATACAAGCAAATGATTCTACCACCAAATTATTCTATCACTTCTTATCTAAGTTATATGGTTAGGCAACTCACTTTAGCTCTTTAAACCTCAGTTTCCTCATTGTAAAATGAGATTTAATGTATAGAATTATTGTGGGAATTTAATAAACTGCTGCTTATAATGCAAGAAGTGCCATTCTCGTGTCCAACAAATGTTAGTTTCCCCCTTCTTGATCTTTACCTTTGCTTTTTTTAAAAAAAAAAATGTTTTCATTGTATAGGAAATGAAATACGGTCAGTATATTTGTTGTGACCATCGTAGTTAGGGCTACATCAATAGTGAAATAATCACTTTGTTTTAGGTCTCCCCACTTGGAATTGGTTTTGGTAATTAGTAGCTGTTCTTCCATTTTTTTCTATGTACTGTTGGTATGTGTCTTAATGATTAAGTATGGAGCTGAAAACCAGTCAGTAATGACTTCAGTAATCCTAGAAAGCTATATGCTGCTTCTAGTTGGATAGATGTTTGAAAATAAGTAGATACTCTGCCATTTGGTGTGTCCTCTCTTTCTTTGATGAATAGATTTGATTGTGTACAAATATCCAGATACAGTAATGAACTATAACTTGATTTGCTAAAAACTTGCCTTTTTATTCAAAGTAAATGTGTTCCTCCAGTCAGGTTTGTTTGTTTTCTGTTTGGCACTGTTCTGTTCACTGGGAGTGTAGCAGTTAATGAAACAGACAAAAACTTGTGCTCTCATGGAGCTTACATTTTAATAAAATCTTGATGGAATATTTGGTGCCCACCATTAAGGCAGTCCAGAGTGATTTCCATATTGTAGCAATTAGATGTATTAGCCAGTCTTATTTGAAAGTGTAACTTTGTAATCAAAACTAGAGCATTCAGAAATACTGGATTATAGTACACTGTGAATGCAGCAGAGGTCACAGATTAGATTCCCATGGATTTTTGTGGTTGGTGACTTCACTTCTAATTTAAGTTCCCTGTTGCTCAGCAGTTAACTTTTGACTACAAATGGCAGTAAGAAAAGAAACAAAAGATTTCTTACAATTCATAGCCCATTTCACATATTAAATCACAAATATAGGAGAGTGAATAGTCATAATAAGTTTCATGTCAATATTGTCTTAAATGTTTTGTTCTTTGAGACAGGGTCTCACTATGTAGTTTAGGTTGGCCTTGGACTCACTGTGATCTTCTTGCCTCAGCCTTCTGAGGGGTGGGATTACAGGCATGCATAAGCATACCTGGTGATGTTGCTTTAAATATTTTTTTTTAATTTTTTTTTTGTTGCTTTAAATATTTTGACAGTAATAATGGCTTTAGATGTTTTCCTTATTTCTTTCAAACTAGAAAATACATCGTCTTTACTTTCCTTACCTTCCACTCCCCTCCCTGGGGATTGATTGAAGCCAGAGCCGTGTACATGCTAGCCAAGTCCTTTACCACTGACCAACGTCTCCAGCCATTTAGTTTTTTTATTTTGAGACAAGGTGTCCTTTTTTTTTTTTTGCGGTACTGGGGATCAAACTCAGGACCTTGCGCTTGTCAGGCAGGCGCTTATGCCACTGAGCTATAGCCCCAGCCCAGGGTCTCCTTAAATTGTCCAGGCTGGCCTCAAACTTGTGATCCTCCTGCCTCACCTCCCCAGTAGCTGGGATCATAGACATACTTCACCATACTTGGTGGTAAATATCTCTTAATTTACTTGTTTATGAGACAACATACATTTACTACAGAATTTTAAAACAATTACAATTGTGAAGTTAATGAATGTCTACCATTAAGCCCCTTGAGAAATAACTATTGATACCTTTGTAGAGCCCTCCAGACCTTGAAAATATATATAATCAATTAAAAATTCATAGGTAAATATATAGAATGGTATCTCAGTTTACAAACTTAGTTTGTTCTACAATTTTGGAAAAAGTTGGCCATGGTTGTGTTTGCCACCTGATGCAGAATTTGCAAACAAAACAAAATTTTGCCAAACACTTCTATTTGTGAACCAAATTGTTTGCAAATAGAAGTGTTCATGAACAGAGGCACCACTGTACTTTCAAATCTATATGAAGTTATACATACTACTCTTTTACCTTATTCTTACTTAGTAGTCAAAAGTACATCTTGAATATTTTCCATTCTGAAGCACACACATTTCATTCTCCCATAATGAACAGTACTACAGTGAGCACCCTACACGTACCAGATGTGGTCTATTGTTTCCTTCAAAACAGGTCTAGAGGTGGGTTCACACATTTTAACTTTTGATACAAATTGCCATGAACAGTACAATAGGGAAATAAAATGCATATATATCCACAGAGAATGATATAGAGTGTGATTAAATGTAAAACACAAACACCAAAAAGATACAATAAAAGGAGCAGAGTGCTGGAGAATGAAGACTTCTGCAGAGAGAAAGAACCTTAAGCCACATCTTAACAAGCCAAGCAGAGATGATGGCTGTTGAGGTTAGAGAAATACAGACTTAAGCAAAAAATTGCATGCCATAATGGTTTTTCTCACTGCAGTTGATATAGTTGTGTTAGATTGAAAATAGGCCATTCTTTTTCTCATTTTAAATGGTGCATTTTTTTTTTCCTTGAGACAAAGTCTGGCTATGTAATTCAGTTGGACATGGACTCACTTTGTAGCCCAGACTGCCTTCAAACTCACAACAGTCCTTCTGCCTCATCACCTCAATGCCGAGATTACAGGCATATGCCACCCCACTTGGCTCTTAATTGGTGCATTTATAGCAAATAATTGTGATTTTCTTTAAAGAAAAAGTTTTATTATATGAGTATAAATGTCACTAAGGCAGCCTTTTAGCTAGTGTTTTTATCTAATGTAGTCTTTTCCTTTCCTCCTCTTTACACAGTGTCCACATTGTCCTGAGAATTGGATTACATTTGTTGCAGTTCTCTGAATACTTCAGCAATGCTTGCTTTATTTTTGTTTCCAATTGGCAAATGAACAGCCTTGAAAGCCTCAGCCCTCTGCATAGCAAACATAATCCACGTTTTAATATGAGCTACATGCAATAACCAACATTCCATTTTGACTGAGATGGTGACAAAATAAGTGATCTCAGTTAATTTAAAAAGTACTTTGAATAGATTTTGAGCATTTATAGCCTAAAGCGATTTTCTTGATATAAGGTACTTAATTAAAAAGTGTTTTTTACTTTTTTTGCTGTTCTTGTTGTTGATAGAAAACCAAGCAAGAGCAAAGGAATCTGACTTATCAGATACTCTGAGTCCAAGCAAAGAAAAAAGCAGTGACGACACTACAGGTGAGTTTTTCCCTAATACATACGAATCTGCAGATACTATTGCCAGGTTAGGTGATAGCTTAATATGAGTAGAAATTTCACCGTTTGCATTTAGAGAGAAAACAGTGCTTTGACTTAGCAAATTCCTTGAATCTGAGATTCTTTATTAAAACTACTTTCAACTATCCAGTAGCTGTGTGTATAATTTCTAGTTACTTATTTGATAATAGATTGCTGATCTAAGTACTGTATGTAATTATTTCCTCCCCATCCTCAACAGACGCCCAAATGGATGAGCAAGACCTAAATGAACCTCTTGCTAAAGTGTCCCTATTAAAAGGTACTGTAATATGTTTTTATGACATTTTAAACCAAGTCATCAGATTCATGCTTTTAACAAAAAGTCTGTTTAACATCTATTATGTGAAATTGTAAATTTTAGTTGAGATAAAGTACGGGAAATAAAATTTAGAATGTTAGCACTGGTGCTCTATGCTTCAAAAAAATTTAAATTATAGAATAATTTGGATCAATCGGAACCATAAAGAGTGGGGCCGGTCTGATCCCTTTTATCAGAGTGTGCTCCTCCCACTGCTCAAGCTAGAATACTTCTTTTTCTTATTCTCTTTTATTAGGGATGGCCTGATCATTGTCAGCTCTTTAAACAAATTGGTCTCTTACCATTTTCTATTTCTAATTAAAGCTTTTTTCTGTTTTAAAGAAAGTCATAAAGAGCAAATCTGTAAGTGATCAACTATGAAGCTGGTTTTTAACCTTATGTCTCTGATGGGAACTTTGAACATAATTAGGATTAGGTGAAAATCAACCTTCTAGAATCACCTGTTTGCTGTTACTATATGCTATTAGTTATAAATTTCCTGATTTTCTGATTCTCCTCACCGTCCAAAAAGTGTTTCAATTTTTAAGATATTCATCAAGAAATTTGGGACTGAGAAATTTTAGTTGTGACAAAAACAAGCACTTCATGTAGTGAACTCTTGTCTTAACTTCTAAAAGGGAAGGGCATTTATTTCTTGGTATTTATTTAGAATGAAGTGGATAGGAGATAAATCAGTATTTGTGGAAGTGCCTTGGGGAGGCTTATTGATAAACCTGTGAGCTGGGCGTGATGGCACACGACTGTAATCTCAGCACTCGAGAGGCTGGGGCAGGAGGATAATTGCAAGTTCAAGGCCAGCCTGGGCTACAAAGTGAGCTCAAGGCCAGACTGCACTGCATAGCGAGACCCTGTCTCGTAAAGACAAAAAAAAAAAAAAGATAAAACTGTGATTGTCAGAATTTATCTTACATTGCCTGTGATCCACAAGGTTCGTGGGTAAGTTCAGACCAGTGGGTTAAACACACTGGTGTAGTGGAGCAACACTGGGAGCCCTCTGGGATCGGAGCAGCAGGAGCCTGTGGAAGTTTCTTCTTGTAGATGTGCCTTTTGATCGGCTGGGGCTACTGAGAGATGCCACGTTCCAGATTCCAAGCTTTAAGATTGCAGAGAGAAAAGAGGCCTTAGTTTCTCTCCCTTGACCTTGCTGCTTCCCTGCTTGATCAATGATAATGAGGCAGAGAGATTATAAAGATTCTCTCCATTTGTTTTCTTTCTTTTCTTTTTCTCCTTTCTTTTCTTCCCTCCTTCCCTCCCTCTCTCCTTCTTTCCTTCCTTATGTCCTTCCTCCCTCCCTCCCTCCCTCCCTTCCTTCCTTCCTTCCTTATGTCCTTCCTCCCTCCCTCCCTCCCTCTCATTTTTTTCAGGCTGTGTAGTCCAGACTGGCCTTGAACCAACTGTATAGCCCAGATGGCCTTGAACTCATGGCAATCCTCCTGCCTCAGCCTCCTGAGTACTGGGATTGTAGGGTACACCACCACATCTGGTTTAAACCGTGTTTTAATTCCACAATCTTGCGGAGCGTGGTAGTGCATGCCTATAATCCTAGCACTCAGGAGACTGAGGTAGGAGGATCCTTGTGAGTTCAAGAGCAGTCTGGGCTACAAAGTGAGCTCAAGCAGTCTGAACTGCTATGGAGACCCTTCTCAAAAAGATAAAAAACAAAACAACAACAATAAAAATAATTCCACAATCTTGAGGCTTGCTGGCCTAAGCAACCAATTGCTAATTTGTCTTTTTTTGTTTTTGTTTTGATACCAAAAATCATTGCCAGGGAGTCACTGCACCACTGAGCTAAATCCCCAGTCCCTTTTTGTTTTTTTGTGGGTGTTTTTTGAGACAAGGTCTCATTATGTAGTTCAGGCTGACCTTGAATTTACTATGTAGCCCAGGCTGGCCTCTAATTTGCAGTGATCCTCTAGTCTCAGCCTCCTGAGATTATAGCACCACCATGCCTAGTAACATACTCTATATTAAGGAGATTAAACCTAAGACCTCCTGCATTCTGGACATGCTACTACTGACCTGCACCCCCAGCTCCAAGCATTTCTTAATATAATGGTAGTATTGTAGCTACTGTATTTATTTTGTAGTCCTTATCTTTTATAGTCTATACATACATATAATTTATATTTAAATATGTATATAGAGTATTTTTAAATTGATAGGAACCAGAAGAAGACTAGATCAAGATAGCTTCTCAAAGGAAATGTTAAAGTCTACTAGTTAAATAATGAGTTGAGTTTGGGGATTGACAGGTATATTAGATTTTTGTCCCTGTGACCAAATACCTGAGAGTCAACCTAGAGGAGGAAAGATCTATTTTGGCTCACAGACTCAGAGATTTCAGTCCACTGTCAGTTGGCTTGTTGCTTCTAGGCCTGTGGTGAGGTAGCAAAATCATGTGGAGAGAAACAGCAAAGAAAAGCTGCTCACCTCATGGCACCAAGAAGCAGAGATGGTGAAGAGAGTCAGAAAAAGGCATTGGGAACCAGATTATAGTGTTCTAGGTCACGTGCACACAATCCAGTCCTTCCAGCCAGGCCCCATTCCTGTTTCCATCATCTCCCAGTAATGCTATCAAATTATGATTTTATCGGCCAGGCATAGTGGCACACGCCTGTAATCCCAACACTCAGGAGGCCGAGGCAGGAGGATCACTGAGTTTGAGGCCAGCTTGGACTATGTAGTGAGACCATGATTCCAAAAAATTTTTTTATCTCTTCAATGAATCATTCCACGGATGGAGTTAGAGTCCTTATGACCTAGTCATACCAAGAAATACCCGCTGACACACACTCAGTGTGCTTTACTAATTTTCTAGGAGTTTCCCAGTCTAATCAAATTGATAATAAAGATTGGCTGTCAGAAATACAAAGTTTGCTTACATAATTATTTGATTATTTCATGGATATGAGTGATGATTATGGCAATTCAGAGGCTTTCTGGGCACAGAAATTATATAATCAGACCTATATTGGGGAGATTTTAATTGGTGACCTATATTGCATAGTGATTACAGGTAAGGCAACAGTTAGGAGCCTCAGGTAATTACTGAGAATCTGAAGTAGGAATGTTGCTTGGAAATTTAAATTAAAAAATACAGTCCCGTCTAAGGCCTTGTTTTTCTTATCTTTCATCTCCCTTAAATCTCCTCGAATCTATATGCATGCAGAGCCAAGTATGGGAGAGATAAAAGTTACACGTAGCTCCAACTTTTGATATTGAATAGATGGTGGTATAATGAACAGAAATACTTATCTCTGGAAGAAGAGATGTCCTGGTAAGGACAGTGATGACTTTAGTTTGTCATGTGCTAAGCAGGAAGGGTAACCATACATTCTGGTTTGCCTGGAACCATTTATCCCTGTTGTGCTAGCATAATTATTTAAAGTGTTCCCTCTCACATTCAAAGTTATTCCAGTTTTATATGATACAAAGTTTATAAGTATGAAGGAACTAGAGATGAAGCTTTAGTACAGAACAGAAACTCAAAAAATTGCTCATTTATTTCTGAGATATTTATTGATCTGGCAGGTGCAGAGGTAGAACACTTAAGAAGGCTGCAGTCTTTGGATGAAGGAGGTATATTGATCATGTAATAAATATCTTAATAGGTGGTATTGGCGCTTTAAAGAGTACAACTAATTTCCTGTCCAGGGACAGCATAGGGTGGAGTGGTGGTCAGGGTGGGATTCCTAAAGGAGGCAGTGTAAATAAATGAGACTGTGCTGAGAAAGGAAGGAGCCACACATTTCTTTAAAATACTACAAGCACAAATGGGAATAATGTTTAGAGTGGAAATAATATTTCTCAGGAGTCAGGTGTACAAGAACACACAGCTGTGTCGAAGCTCAGGCGCTGTAGGGCAGATACGATGACAGACAGGACAGTGTGGTGTGGGAAGCAGTGTGCTGGAGGGGAACCCTCTGCATATGAGTGATTGGCAGGAGCAGTAGGAATTTCTAGAGCAAGGAGAACAAGGGAATGACAAGTGAGCTCACAAAGGATCCAGCTGACAAGGGGGATCCTCCCTGGGTTTGAAGAAGTGGCAAGAGTGGGAATTGACAGTATGAGCTGGCTGCCAGAGTTAAATTTGCAATTAGCTGCCACCTGGGCCTAGCTCACTTAGCTGCCTATATGTGTGATGGGACATAGTCTTTCTCATGAAGGTTGTTCGTATCAGTCAAGCCTGGGACTGTGGTATAGTAGTGGAAAAAGAGTGCACAACTCAGCTAGATCACTTCTGTCAGTCGATAACAGGCATGCACACACAAAATAGGTCTTGGGGAAAAAATGTTTTGTTCCTTTACCAAATGGTTCAGTGTCCCTCAACCGTGTTTAGGTCAGATTTTTAAATTACATCTCCAGTTACTCTTCTGAAGCAAATTTGGAGACACCAAATTTAATTTAGGGTGCTATGGAGGTGTTCTGTGTGCCAGGGTTGATTAATTTAGTTGGTTCATGCATAGTGTGAACTTGTAAGATTTAGCCTTAGCCTGAGAAAAACTAGCCTTGGCCAAGAGGGTACACCAAGCAATCCCAGAGATACACAATTTGTGTTATAGCAAAAACACACTCATTTATTCTTTTCATCTATTATAACTCCTAAATAACATTTATTTTCATTTCACTCAAACTTTAAATAAAATGGGTTTGCCTCTGGAAGGCTGTCATTTACCTTCATTTAAACACTTTATTACTCACTACCAGACTTGGCCAGGTGTTGTGGTATACACATGTAGTCCCAGCAGTAGGATGAGGCAGGAGGATTGCCGTGAGTTCAAGGCCAACCTGGGATACGTAGTGAGCTGAAGGCCATCCTGAACTATTAACAAGATCCTGTCTCAAAAAAAAAAAAAAACCAAAAACAAACTAATCTAGTACCAGACCTTTCTCAAGGTTGAGAATAGATGATACAGAAACTCCCTGTGGGACAAAAGTGAGGCACTATGCACTGGAACCACAATAAGCTAATAATGTATTTTCTCACACAACCATGTGGAATACAGGGAACCTTTAGTCCACCTTAGCACAAAGGGATTTGCTCAGTTATTTTTGATAAAAATAAAAAGAACTGGCAAAAATTTAATTTTCTAGAAGGAAAGAGGATATGCGCACTACCTGATTAGTTTGAATGTAATCATTTGTGTTCACTACATCAAATTTGATTTTTAGAGACTTTTCAGTATTAGGGCTGGGGATCTATCTCAGTGGCATAAGCGCCTGCCTGGCATGCTCAAAGTCCTGAGTTCTATCCCCAGTACTGTAAAAAAAAAAAAAAAAAAAAAGACTTTTCAGTATCTGTTTCTATGATCAGATACTATATAGAGTTCATATATTTGCAGAATTTGATATATGGCATCTTATTCTAGTTTAAAATGCTGATCCTTTTCATTATAGTATGGTAGAAAGAACTAATTTGCAAATCGTAGGTCCCTATGTTAGCACAACTCATTGTCATGATTAAAATGTCTCTTGAAACATGATTTCTTAACACAAAACCTGTTCCTTTGTTGTTGTTGTTGTCTTTTTGAGACAGGGTCTCGCTATGCAGTTCAAGCTGGTTTTGAGTTCACTTTGTAGCCCAAGCTGACCTCAAACTCACAATTATCCTCTGCCTCAGCCTCCTGAGTGCTGGGATTACAGGCGTGCACTGCCACACCCGACTTGTTCCATTATTTTTTTTTTAATTTTATTTTAAAGACAAAAGAATGGAGACATACGAACCAGAAAAGCCATAAACAATACAGAAAATACAAAGTTATACAGAATATA
>PVLD010030266.1:0-17056 GCA_004027595.1 Dinomys branickii
CTGACTAAATTTGCATGTCTGTATATGGGTCCATACATCTACAATTCGAAGATATCAATGGATAAAGCAACAACTACTGTTGAGACCATATCACCTTGTCTATAGATTAGTTGTGATTGTACTATTTTCTATGATAATGGGTGTCTGTTTGTCAATATGTTTTTGTACTTTTATGTTTCTAAAATAAAAATAAAAAAAATAAATAAATAAAGAAATAAATAAATAAGGCAATAAATGCTCTCCACTCTGCCTTTCAAAATTAAGAATGAATCTAAACTTCTTCTCATATCATTAATGTCTAACTAGTTTTACCGATTTTTACTACATGTGCAGTTGGAGGAACGTATCATGGCTTATCCAATCATTCCTACTTGAAAATATATTTTAAAATGCAAAAAAAAAAAAAAAATATGGTCAATGTCTAAAATTTATTAAAAGACACATTGCCATTAATTTCCATCAGAGTACTCCCTGTTTGCATTGAACACATTGATTTCATCATTCTTGCCACTTTCTGAAGCAGTTCTGGAAGTTTCCTTTTAGAAGTGTCTTTATTGATCATGATCAAAAATATGGTGACTGCTGCCACTGCATGCCACCCCACAGAAAAACAGGTTAATAAAAACATTATGGTGTGTCTTTATCCACTGTATCTGGCACCATGTGACTTCTAGCTCTTTGCTAAGTCAAAATGACCACAAATGGTGAACATTTTGAATCAACTCAGGACATGGATGGAACTACATGGCCTAACTAAAGACACTTCTGAATAAAGACTTTTAGAACTGCTTCAGAGAGTGGCAGTGATTGGATAAGTGTGTTTGAAGAAAAGGAGATTATTTTGAGGGAGGTTAATGGCATTGAGTCTTTTACTGTAATAATTAAAAAAATTTAAATACCGTGTGTTTTGATCATGCTATGATGTTATTTACCAGTTATGAAATATGAAATATAAACTACATGAGTTTTCATTTTTCTTTTTTTGAGACAAGATCTCACTATGTATTTCAGGCTGGCCTTGAACTCACTATGTATTCCAGATTGATCTTGAACTCATAGGGATCCTCCTGCCTCAGCTTCCTGAGTGATGGGATTACAGGGGTACTATAAGCAACTACATGTGTTTTGAAGTGGTGTCCTTTATATTTATTTTGTACCCCTCTTTCATCAATTACTGTAAAAATAAAATCCTTCTCTTCCTGTTCATTTTCAATACCATTCCCATAATTCTAACCCACATGAATTTTTTATAACTTCATTTTATTCATATAATACATAAAGAAAATTGTACAATCCATGAGTGTAAAAGTAAATCCACATAAAACTTCTCAACTTGATGGATAGGATCTTACCAACATTTTAGAAGCACCTTCTCTTTTTCCTTCCTAATCATTACCTCCTCATTTCTCTCCAAAGGTAGTCATTGTCCTGATATCTAACATCATAGATTTTGATCTTTGTATAAATGGAACCCAAACAGTGTGCATGTTTTGGTGGCATCTGTATATTCTGGCTCCTTCAGTTTCATGGTATGTTTATGAAGTTGATTCATGTTGTGTGTAATGGTAGTTTGTTCATTTTTATTGGTGCATTTTCTCTTCTGCCATTGATGGGTAGTTGGATTTTCATTTTTTGTTATGAATAATGATGCAGTAATCACTTTGTAATGTTAAGCACTTGTACTAATTTGATCTCGCACAAACCGTTTATGAGAATTCAGTTTCTCTACATCCTTACCAACGTGTTATTTTCCATCTGCTTAACATTAACCATTCAGTGATTGTGTGATAGTATCTTTTTATGTCTTACATTTATTTCCCTGATGGTTAATGTAGCAGAGCACCTTTTGTTTATTGGACACTTGAATATCCTTTGTGAAATGACTGTTAGTGTTTTTGGTCTTTTGCCTATGGGTCTTAAGAAAAATTAAAAAAAAATATAATTTGTATAAAAACTCTGTCAAGATAGATACTGTATATATTTTTTCTACTCTGTGGTTTGCCTTTGTATTCTTCTAATGGTGGCCTTTGATAAACAGAGGTTCTTGATTTTAGTGTATCCTAATATACTATTCTTTTATAGTTATGGTTTTATATCATACTTAAGAAATCTTTGGTAGAGGGTGTAGTTCAGTGGTAGAGTGGTTGCCTAGCATGTATGAGGCCCTGGGTTTAACCTTCAGCATTGAAAAAAAAAAAGTGTAGAATATTGTACTCGCCTCAAGGTCATGAAGATATTCTATATTATATTCTAAAAATTTTATTATCTGGCCTTTTACCCTTAGACTGGTAATTCACCTCAACTGAAGTTTTTTGTAAGTGGCACAAGATAAAAAGTTTTCTTTTTCCTCATTATTTTTATTAATTGGCCGAGCACCGTATATTGAAAAATTTATTTTTCTCCCCATTTTGCAGTGACACTAGTGTCATAAATCCAGTGTCTATATATTTGTGGCTATGTTTCTAGAATCTCTATTTTGCTTTCTTGCCTTTTTGCTGTCTTTTGTTTTAAAACTGTACTGTTTAATTACTCTTGCTTTGTACTTTGTCTTGATGTTTAGAATGAGTGCTTGTACTTTGTCCAAAGTTATTTTGGCTATTTTTTTGACCCCTGTGGAGATGGGAATGGTTTTGCGGAAGGGTGTTAAGGAAGGGGGAGTGGAAATAAAAGTGACACAGATGTGATATGTACATGTACCAATTTTTCAAGATGAATATAATTTTATGTATTGCAAGCAGATACCAATTAAAAAAGTAATAGTGGCTAAAAAGGAAAAATCAGCTTGTTATTTCCATATATTTGGGAGTTTGGATTGGCATTGTTCTATATCTGAATTAACATCTTTAGATGAGCAAATTTATGTCTGTATGGCCAATAGGAATTATTTCATTTTAAAATTCATAATCATGTTATCTGGGCCTTCTTTTTTTTTTTTTTTTTTTTTTTTTTTGCGGTACTGGGGATCGAACTCAGGACCCTGAGCTTGCTAGGCAAGCGCTTATTCCACTGAGCTATATCCCCAGCCCTGGGCCTTCTTTTTATATGCTTTTTCCTTGATTAATCTTTTGAGGAGTATGTATGTATGTGTGTATTTATTTATTTATTTACAGTACTGGGAATTGAACCCAGAGCCTTTGCATTGGGTCATTTCCTTCACCCTTGTTTTATTTATTTATTTATTTATTTATTTATTTATTTATTTTTGACACAGGGTCTTGCTAAATTGCTAAGTTAAACCAGGCTGAGCTCTAATTTGGAATCCTCCTGCTTCAGCCTCCCAGAGCGCTGGGTTACCAGTGTATACAACCAATCCAACAGAGTTGATAAATTTAATTAGATGTTTTAAAGAATTATTTGTTTTGTTGATCATCTCTATAATTTTTATATCATTGTTTTCTGCTTATTGTTATTAATTACTTTGTTGCTTTTTTAACTTCTTGAGAAATACACCATTGAATTTGGGATCTTTTTATTTTTATGTATCTATATGTATGTTTAAGGCTATACATTTTCATCTGAGGCTGCCTTAATGAGTACCTTGCTGGGGGGAACATAAGAAGAGAAAAAGAAAGAGCTGCATAGCTTAGTGGAAAGCCGAGATTCAATTCCCTATACCACCATAAAAAGTACTGTGGTGTTCCACTTACTTTGAAATGTAGTACTTCATCATTCCTTAATTTGCAGATAACTTATTCTAATTATCTTTTTGTTACTGATTTCTAGTTTAATTTCATCATTGTTTAAAAATACTTAATATGATAAGAGTTCTTTAAAGTTTATTGAATTTTTTTTTTTTTTTGTGGTACTGGGGATCGAACTCAGGACCCTGCGCTTGCTAGGCAAGCGCTTATTCCACTGAGCTATATCCCCAACCCGTTTATTGAGTTTTTAATGGCACATTCTAGTTAATTTTTTTAAAAGTCAACTTTCTTAACGTATCATTTACATACAATAAAATATACATATTTTCAGGATATAGTTTAATGGATTTTCACAGGGGTATACACTCATGAGAGGATGATTCCAGTCAAGGAATGAAGCAATAGTTTCTTTTTATCAATTCATTTTCTTGATACATTTTATATATACATATCAAAAATCTTTATCATATGAAATTTATACCTGTATATGATATATCTTGATTCTTCTTTTTTCCCAGTCTCCCATCCCTTCAACCCCTCTTGCCCTCCTTATTTACAAAAATTTTGTTTGCATTTTTTGCTTCTATTCTCTTGTTTTTCTTGTCCTTTCCTTTCCCCATCCTCACTCCCTAGTTCCCCTTCCCATTAAAACATTTTTTTCCTATTTCACAATATCTATTACACATTTTAGTACATATTTACACTTTTGTTTTCTTTCTCCAGAGAAATCATGTGATATTTGAACATATATGTCCATTTTATTTCACTTAAGAGTATAGTGTCAATGTGCATCCATTTACCTAGAAATGTCTCAAGTTTATCCTTCTTTATGACAGAGTAGTCCTCCATTATATAAAAAAACCACATTGTATAGAAGAACCACATCTTCTTTATCCATTCACCAGTTGATGGGCATTTGGACTGTTTCTAAGATTTAGCTGTTACAAACTGTGCTGCTCTATCATATGCATATATGACTATGACATGATGCTATTAATATTTTCAGGAAGATACCCAAAAAGGGAATCACCAAGTCAAATGGAACGTGTAGTTTTAATTTTTGAGAAATCTGCATACCAACTTACACAGTGGTTGCACCAGTCTACACTCACAACAACGATGGAGAAGGGTTTTCTTTTTTCCCACAGCTCTGTCAGGACTTGTTATTGGTGGGTTTCTTGACAGTAGCTACTGTTTCTGGGGTGAGATGGACTGTCAGCATTATTTTAATTTGCATTTCTCAAATGACCAGTGATGTTGAACATTTTTTCATGTATTTGCTTGCCTTTTCAGCTTCTTTCTTTGAGAAATGTCTATTCATTTTAGATGCCCATTTTTGGATTTGCTCTTGAAATTTGGGTGGTCTGACTTTTTGGATTGTTTTTATATTCTAGATATTGGCCCTTTGTCTGAGGAGCAGCTGGAAAACTTTTCTCCCATTTAATGGGGTGCTCTTCACTCTGTTGGTGGTTTTTTTTTTTTCTGTGCGAAAGCTTTTTAATAAGATGAAGATCCCAGTTGTTGATTTTTGTGATATTTCCTGTGTGACAGTGGTTCTGTTCTAAAGTCTTTGTCCACATCTATCTGTGTCTTCAACAGGTCCACCTACTCTATCTTTCAGTAGATTAGTGTTTGTGTTTTAATATTTAAATCTTTGATCCATTTTGATTTTAGTTTAGTGCATGATGAGATATGGGGGTAATTTTTGTCGTTGGCATGTGGAAATCCAGTTTTTCTAGCACTGTTTATTGAAGAGGCTGTCTTTCTTCCAGTACAGGTGTTTAGCTCCTTTGTCAAAGATAAGGTAACTTAGTGTGTTTGGAGTTGTTTCTGCATCTTCTCTTCTATTCCACTGATCCTCAGGTCTGTGTATTTGCCATTATGATCCTTTTTTTTTTTTATCACTGTAGCTTTGTAGTATAATTTCAAGTCAGAGATTATGATGCTACTTGCTTTTAAAGCAATTACTTCTATCATCCAGAACCTTTCCTTATGCTTCTGCATACTACCACTATTGATGCTGGCCTCAGGAAACCATTGATTTTCTGTCATTATAGATTAAAGTTTCTGGAGGTTCCTATAAATGGAATCAAAGAGTTTGTTTTATGTTGCTACCAGCAGTAAGTGAGAATTGCATTTGAATCATATGCTTGACAATGCTTGATATTTCTATTCTTTTAATTTTTGGTTGTGGTAAAAATATTTAATATAAAATTGCCCTCATTGATTTTTAAAGGTGTAGTTTAGTAGTGTTGACCTTGCTGTATAATATATCTCTAGAACTTTTTTGTCTTGCAAGACTAAAACTTTATCACTCATCAAACAACTCCTTCATTCTTCCACTTAATCATTATTCTACTTTGTTTCTATGATTTTGATTACTGTGGTACCCTCATATAAGGAGAAATAATACAGTATTTGTCTTTTTATGTGACTGGCTTACTTTATTCAGCATTTTGTGTACAAGATTTTTCTTATGTTCAAGATTCTTCTTTAATATTATTTTTATTAGTACATATTTGCTTTACATAATGATTATTCCTTGTAGGTTGTAGCATATGATAGGATTTTCCTATTTTTAAAGCTGAATAGTATTTTATTGTGTGTATATACATTTTAAAAATCTCATCATCTATGGATGGACATTTCCTGGCTTTCACCTCTTGGTTATTGTGAATAATTCTACAATGAAACTGGATATGGAGATAACTTGAGATATTCCTACTAGGCCCATGTCTGGCGGCTCACCCCATGACAGGTGAATTAAGTTGAGAGGCAGTGTTCTGAGGCAAGAAGAAAGCTACTCAAAAGGCTGGCTAGTTGGACATAGTGAGATACACCTATGATACCCACACTCTCAGAAACTGAGGCAGGAAGGTTACAGGTTTGACTCCAGCCCTGGCAACTTAGTGACTTAATGAGAGCCTGTCTCATAATAAAAAATACAAAAAGAGGTCAGGATTGAGATGTGTGTGAAAGTCCTGGATTTGGTTTCCAATGCTGCGGTCAAGGATGAGGTGTGTTAGACTAGAAAACAGAGAACTCTCATTGCAAAGCATATTTTGTTGGGGAGTTGATGTAGGTGTAGTTTATATGGGTGATGAATAATCACAAACTGGTGGCTGCCTTCTCATGGAGAGTAAACCAGGTAATGCAGATCTGATTTTTATTGGATAGTCATGAGATGCTTTTTAGTTTTGCAAATGTCAAAAACAAAGATCATTATTTCCTTGGACTATTCTTACTGATTAGTTTGCCTAGGTGTGACTATATATTTTGCAGTGAACAAGCTAAAAGAGGTAGCTGCCACAAGGCCCTCTTGATGATTGGGAAACTCGTGGTAATTGTTAGGGTTTAGATCTAAAATGCCCCCCTCCAAAGTCTCATGTGCCCAGAGGTGGGCCTGGTTGGAGGGGGTGTTCAGTGGCGGTATGATCTGGAAGGAGGTATTGCTGTCCTTGGCTCTTTGCGTCTCTCCCTGCCCCTTGGCCAGCAGGGGTGAGCAGGTTCCCCTTGGCATGCCCTTCCATCATGCTGTTCTACACTGGAGCCATCTGACCATGGACTGAACCTTCTGAAACCATAAACCAACATAAATCTTTGCTTCAAATTGCAAGTGTTGAGTATTTTGTCCTAGCAATGGAAAAGTGACCAATAAATACCTTAATGAAAAAATTCTTCATGCTTGGTTTTGATACTGCTTTCCATTCTTTTCGATACATATTCAGAAGTAGGATTCAAGGATGCTTTTGCTTGAATATGTCCTTCAGATTTCATGTGGTTGGGACATTACATCAATGGAACAGTGTTGGGAGGTGGGTCCTAATAAGAGATGTTCAAGTCTTTGCCCTTGAGAATAGATTAATGTTGTTATTGTGAGATTGGGTTAATTATAAAAGCAAGTTCAGCCCTTTCTTGTTCTTGGCTCTGCACTCTTTTGTCCTTCTGTCTTCTGCCATGAAAGCTTTAACCACATACCAATGCCATGCTTTTGGACTCTCAGCCCCCATAACCAACTGTGAGCCAAATAAATGTCTATTTTTGTAAATTATCTGGTCCCAGGTATTGTGTTATTATAACACAAAATAGACTAACAGAAAATTGTATAGTAATTCTAAGTTTTTGTTTTTTGAAGAATCTCCTGGGGCCTGGGATATAGCTCAGTGGCACAGTGTCTGCCTGGCAAGTGCGAGGCCCTGATTTCAATTACTAATGTCAAAAAAAAAAAAAAAAAAGAATCCCTTTACTATTTTTCTTAGTGCCTGCATCATTTTACATTCCCTTCGATAGTATACAAGTGTTGCATTTTCTCCATATCCTTGTCAACACTTGATTAATTATACTACCCTATTGGGTATGAGGTGATATCTCATGTGGTTTTGATTTATTTCTGTCTAATTATTAGTGATTTTGAGTATCTTCGCATATACTTGTCAGCCATCTGTATATTAATTATTTGTACATTTTAAAATCAGGTTGCTTGTCATGTTGTTGAGTATTCTGGATAGTAATACTTTATCAGATATATGATTTGGAATTATGTTTTCTAATGCCATGGTTGCCTTTTTATTGTGGTTATTTGCTTTGTGAAAGTTTTTTTTTTTTTTTTGTCAATCTTTGCTTTTATTGCCTCTGGCTTTAGTGTCTAGGAAATCATTACCAAAGTTTCTGTTTTGAAGCTTTTCCCCTGTATTTTCTGTTAGGAGTTTTATAGTTTCAGGTCGTGAGGTTTTTAATACATTTTGAATTTGGTATGTGATGTAAAGTAAGCGCCTATCTTCATTCTTTCACTTATAGACATTAAATTTTCTTTGCAGCATTTATTGAAAAAACTTTCTTTCCTCTATTAGTGATATTGACACCTTTGTGAAAGATCATTTGACTATATAGGCAACAGTTTATTGCTGGGCTCTCTGTTTTGATTCATTGGTCGATATAACTATGTTTTTGCTAGTACTCTACTGTAACGGCTGTTTTGATTACTGTAGCTGTGTAGTGTTTTGAAACCAGAAAATGTGTGGTCTCTAAGCTTGTTCTTTTTTAAAAAATTTATTTTAAAAAGAAAACAAAATTTCAAAATAATAGGAGAGTAACAAAGGTTCATATATTGCATATTGTTATCTTTAAATTAGTTACTCAGAGTTTAAAATGTAGGCATATAATTGTCCAAACAATATTAGCACAAATTTTTCTTTTCAGTAAATCAAGAGAAATTAGTAGTATAACTATCTTAACTATCTTGTCAACTATCTATAATTTCTTTTTGCTTTTCCCTTCTTTCTTTTCTCCTTTCCCCCATCCCAATTTTTTCTTTCCTTTTTAGCAGTTTCTTCCCATTTCCTAATATGTTATACATTTTGGATCTTTTTTACTCTTTCAGCTTCTCACACTAGGGAGACAATGCAATGTTTACACATGTGAGTCTGGTTTATTTCACTGATGAGTATGATCTCAGGTTGTGTCCATTTACCTATAAAAGTATCCAGTTTATCCTTCTTTATAGTTGAGTAGTACTCCATTATATGAGAAGACCACATCTTTTTTATCCATTTTTTGGTTGATGGGCATTTAGGTTGTTTCCAAGATCTAGCTATAGCAAATTGTGCTGCTACAGACATGAGTGCATGTGTACCACTGTGGTATGATGTTGTCAATTCTTCTGGGAAGATTTCTTGATGACAGCCATTCTTTCTGCGGTGAGATGGAATCTCAGTGTTGTTTCCGTTTGCATCTCTCGAATGACCAGCAGTGTTGAACAGTTTTTCATATATTTATTTGCTGTTCATATTTTTTCATGTGAGAAGTGTGTATTCATCTTAGATGCCCATTCTTGGATTGGGTTTTTAAATTTGGGGGGTCTGATTGTTTTAGTTCTTTATATGTTCTTGATAGTAATCCTTTATCTGATGAACAGCTGGCAAACATTTTTTTCCCACTTTGTGGGTTGTCTGTTCACTTTGTTGGTGGTTTCTCTTGCTGTGCAAAAGCTTTTTAATAAGATGAGATCATAGTTGTTGATTATTTGTGATAATTCCTGTGCAATTGAGGTTTTACTCATAAAGTCTATACCTACACCAATGTCTTCAAGAGTTTTATCTATTCTGTCTTCCAGCAGATTTAATCTTTCTGTTTTAATATTTAGATCTTTGATCCATTTTGAATTTAGTTTACTGCATGGTGAAAGGTATGGGTCCAGTTTTAATCTTTGGCATGTACAGAGCCAGTTTTTCCAGCACCATTTAGTAAAGAGGCTATCTTTCTTGCAGTGAATATATTTGGCCCCTTTGTGAGTATGTCTGGAGTTGTTTCTGTATCTTCTAGTATCTTCTAATCTGTTCCATTGATCTTTGGGTCTTGTTTTTTTTTTTTTTTTTTTGCCAGTAGCATGCTGTAGCTTTGTAGTATAATTTCAAGTTAGGGAGTGTGATACCCTTTGCTTACCTTTGTTGCCCAGAATTGCATTTGCTATTCTATGTCTCTTCTGATTCAAAATAAATTTTAGAGTTGTTTTGTCTAATTCTTGAGATATGCTGTAGGAATTTTGATTAGAATTTAAGCTTGTTCTTTTTAAATATTGTTTTGGCAATTTGGGGGCTTTATATAAATTTAAGATTTTTTCTATCTCTTAAAAAATGCCATTGGTAATTTTATAGAGACAATTGAATCTAGGTAAATTTGGGTAGTGTGGACATTTTAACAATATGAACTCTTAGTCTGTGAACATGGGATGTCTGTTCATTTATTTGTGTCATCTTAAATTTCTTGCTGCTCTGTTTAGTTTTCAGGGTACAGATTTTATGTCTCCTTGGTTAAATTTACTCCTAAATATTTTATTCTTCTGGGTACCTATACTAAATGGAATAATTTTCTTAATTTCCTTCTTGAATTGCTACTTTAAAAAATAAAAGTTTCCTTTCTTGGATTATTACTTTAGAGAAACATAATATTTGTATAGATTTCCTACCCTGTAACTCTGTTAAATTTGTTCATTCTAACAGATTTTTATAGAATCATTAGGGTTTTCTTTTTTGATACCGGGAATCAAACTCAGAACCTTGTACTTGCCAGGCAGGTGCTGTGCCACTGAGCTATATCCCTAGTCCTGAGGGTTTTCTACATATAAGGTTGTGTTATCTGTGAGCAAAGAAAATTTTACTACTTCCTTTTCAGTTTGGATGGTTTTACTTTTCCTTGCCTCATTTCTCTGCTGGAACTTCATATTCATTGAACAGAACTGGTGATAAAGGTCAAACTGCCTAGTTCCTGATCTTAGAAAGAAATCTTTGTTTGTCATCACTAAATATGACATTAGCTCTGGGTTTTTCATATATGTTTTTTTTTATCATATTAGGGCAAGCCTTGTTCTCTTCCTAATTTGAGTTTTATTTTTTAAATAATGAAAGTGTATTGATTTTCTCTATTATTCTTTTTGTAGTAATTGAGATAATCATGAGATTTTGGACTCTCATTATATTTTATTATAGTGACTTTTTGTATGTCAAATCATCCTTCCCTTCAAAGGGTAAATCCTGCTTGGTTATGGTACATAGTCTATTTAATGTGGTGTTGAATTCAATTTGCCAGTATGTATATTTTGAGTATGTTTCATCAGTATTCATTAGGAATATTGCCTGTAGTTTTTTAAAATAGAGTATCTTTATCTGGCTTTGTTATCAGGGTAATGATAGCCTCATAAAATGATTTTGGAAATGTTCCCTCTTCTTCAGTTTTTTGGAAGTGTGAGAATTGGTGTTAATTAAATGTTTGGTGGACTTCAGTGAAGCCATCTGGCCCTGGTATTTTGTTTATTGGTCTTCTTTGTCAGTCTTCTTACTAGTTATAGCTCTATTCGGGTTTTTAAATTTCTTTGTGATTCAATCCTGGTGGTGTTAGGCTTCGAGGAATTTATATATTTTTCCAAGTTATCAGTCTGTGGTGTATAGTTGTTTATAGTGGCCTCTTAAACTTTTTTTATTTCTGTGGTTAGTTGTAATGTTTCTTCTTCCATTTTTTTTTTGGTACCAGGAGTTGAAGTCAGGACCTTGCGCTTGCCAGACAGGTATTGCACCACTGAGTTATGTCCTCTCTCCTTCCATTTTTTATTTTTTTCTCTTTTTTCTGAGTTATTTTAGGAAAAAGCTTTTCAATTTTGTTGACCTTTAAAAAAATCTTAGCTTTGTGATTTTTTTTCTTTTTCCCCCTACTATTTCATTTGTTTCTGCTCTAATCTTAATTACTTTTCTGTTAACTCTGAGTTCAGTTTTGTCTTCTTTTTCTAATTCCTTGAAGCATAAAGTTAGATTGTTGGTTTGAGATCTTTCTTTTCTTTTTAAAAATGTAGTTCTTTACCACTATAAACTTTCCACAGTACTATTTTTGGTGCAACTCATACATTTTGATATTGTTTTCATTTTCATTTATCTTAAGATATATTCCAATTTCCTTTGTGATTTCTTATTTGATCTGTTGCCATTTATCTTAGACTTGCCATTTATCTGTTGCCATTTATCTTTATCTTGGATATCTATTACAAAATACTAAAATATGATAAAAATACAAAATTTTAAACTTGATGACTTACGAATAACAGAGATTTATTTCTCTCTATTCTGGAGGTTTGGGAGGCTGAATCAATGTGTGTGGAAGATTTGACATTTACTGAGGGCCCCATTCCTGATTCATAGATGGTTGTCATTTGTTATGTCCTCATAGTAGAAAGGACAGGGAATTTTCTGGGGTCTTTTTCATAAAGGCAGTAATTTTATTCATGAGGGCAAAACTTTCATGATCTACTATTATAAAAGCTCCACTTCCTAATACTCTCACCTTTAGGGTTAGGATTTCAACATAGAAATTTTGGATGGACATAAATATTTGACACATTGCACAATTGTATTTAATTAGCCATTCTTATGGATATATAATGATATCTTATAGTTTTTAACTTTCACTTGTCTGATAAATAATGATACACATTTTTTTCTGTTATTAGTAATCAGTATATTTACTTTGTAGTGTAATATGTCAGTTCATATTTTTGGCCCAATTTTTAGTTTGTTTTCTTTTTTTATGTTGAGTTTGAAAAGTATCATAAAGACAGATATATGTCCTTCATCAGGCATACATATTAATAATGCCTTTTCTGTATAGTTTGCCTTTTCATTTCTTTTAATATCATATTTCAAAGGATATAAATATGTAATTTTGTGTAGTTCAGGCTGGCCTTGAACTTACCATGTAGCCTAGGCTGACCTCGAACTAATGGCAATCCTCCTGCCTTAGCCTCCCAAATGCTGGGATTACAGGCGTACCCCACCACACCCAACCTAAGTATCTAATTTTTTTTTTTGCGGTACTGGGGATCGAACTCAGGACCCTACGCTTGCTAGGCAAGCGCTTATTCCACTGAGCTGTATCCCCAACCCCTCTAAGTATCTAATGTTGATGAAGTCCAATTTAGCAAGTATTTCTTTTATACTTCATATTTTGGGTTATGTCCAGGAAATCATTGCCTACTCATAAATTGTGAATTTTTGTCTTAGATGTCTTATACTTTAAGCTTATATGCCTGGTCTGTGGTCAACTTTGCATTAATTTTTATACCTGATATAATTTAAGGGCTGGGGTATCTCCTGTGTAGCTTCAATGGTTGAAAAAAACTGTCCTGTCCATCATTTAATTAAGTTCACCATTTTGATGAAAATGAGTTAACTTTCTATACCTGAGTCTATTTCTGTATTCTTTATTTTGTTCCATTGACTTATACATGCATTATTACATCAGCATCACACTGTTTTGATTACTGTCTCTTTAGAGTAAGTCTTATGTCAAGTATTACGAATTCTTCAACTTTGCTCTTTTCAAAACTGTTTTGGGTATTTTAGGTTCTTTGCATTTCCATACAATCTTCACAATCATCACAATCTTGCCATGTTCTATAGAAAGATAGCTCAGATTTGCATTAAGATTACATTAATCTTTCAATAAATTTCAGGATGACTGACATCTTTAACAATACTGAATTTTCCAATCCATGAACATGGTATATACGCTATTTAGTCAAGTCTTCTTTAATTTTGCATCATTATGACATTCCAGTCCAATATTATTTAGCTTCTACTAAACTTTTTAGTCCCAGTTCTTGCTACTCTTTCCCCCTAATTTCTTTTTCCATATATATAGAACTAATTGTGGTTCCATGGACACACCATGCCATTTCATGCTTTTAAACTTATGTGGTTTCCTTTATGTGGGATACCTTACATACTGCACTTTCATGTGATTAGTGACATACCCCAGAGTCAGACAGACTGGGTTTGAATTCAAGTAAAGCTTTTAATGTAGTGTCTATCTCATAGTGGGTCTCAATAAATCTTGGCTTTTATGTTGATTGTATTTACTCCATTCAATAGATTGTGAATATCTTGTGAAGAGTGACTGTCTTTTTTTCAGTACTGGAGACTGAGCTCAGAGCCTTCACACTGAGTTAAATTCTCAACCACTGTCCCCCTTTTAAATTTTCAGACAGGGTCTTGCTGAGTCACTAAGTTGCTCAGGCTAAGCTCAAACTTGTGATCCTGCTGTCGTAACTGCCCAGAATACTGGGATTACAGGTGTGCACCACTACCCCTTCTCGGTGACCATTTTATTTATTTATTTATTCATACCTAGTGCCTAACACAATATTGTATTTTCCATGTAGTAGGTACTCTATAAACGCTTATTTTAATAGTTTTTTTAAGTTTTAGAACTGCACACTGAAGGATATTTTTCACAGGTTTCAAAATTCATACCACTAAGAACTATTCTAGTGAACTCTGAAATGTTAAATGTTATTATACAAGCTTGTTCTGTTTTACCAGGCATTTTGCAAGCAATTTAAAGGCAAATATAGTGATGTGGTTGGTATTTTTTATTCTAGTCAACCCATTGTCTCCAGTGATTGATCTAGTTCTAGTTTTTCTTTTCTCTCATTTAATATATTACTGTCAACTAAATCTTTATTCTTTATATAGCTTCATAAAACTCAAGTTATCAAGAACCCTGTAGAAAATTGCTACTGCTAATAAATAGAAGTTGTAACTGCTAATGAAAATTATGGAATTTCTGTGATAAGGAACTGTCTATTACAAATGTTAAGATTTCTGCATATTGTAGACCTTAATGTAATTAGCTATGTCCTAGCAAGATTATATATTATTCAAAAGATAAAACTAATCTGAATATTAAGAATAAATTTGACCTACATTATACTTTTTATATTGTTACTATTTTATAATCATATTCTTTTTAATAGTGGATCATTATATAAAAATGTATTTACAAGATTATCACATACATCTAATGTAATTCTTAAGTATCTGTGTTAAGGAATTTTTAACTTCTTATTTTGCGGGAAAACTTGATAAAGCCATAGGGACACAATGGTGAAAGTAGATTACTTACACAGATGGACAGTCAAATTCTAACAGCAAAATATTAGAATAGAGACCAGCAGGTACTTTTTGCAACTATCAAACAATTTATGGTAGTCTTTTATGTTACCATGGTAATAGTTCCTGCTTGGAGATATCTCTCACTTTTGCAAGTTCTCTCAAGGGTTTAACATTAGCACACCAATTGAACAAATATGTGTTCAGTGCTTAGTATTCATATTTTTTGTAAGGAAGTTAGAATTAAGACACACACACACACACACACACACACACACACACACACACAATCATGCTACTAGACCCAGTGGAATGGTTAAAATAAAAAAAAAGGTAATAACAAGTACTGGGAAGTATGTGGGAAAATCAGAATCCTCAAATGCTGCTCAGATTGTAAAATGGTGAAATTGCATTAGAAAACAGTTTGGAAGCTCCTCAAAATTTTAAATCTATATTACCATATGAGTCAGCAGTTCTACTCCTAAAGATAAACCTCAAGGCGTTGAAAATGTTTGTTCACACAAAAACTTGTACAAGAATATTCACATAGGCATTATTTTTAGTAGTCCAAAAGTAGAAATAATCTCAAACCTATCAACTGGTGAATGAATGGATAAAATGGGATATTATGTATAACAATGGAATATTATTTGCCTCATAAAGATAAATGAAATAGTAATGCATGTTATAATGTGTGTAAGCCTTGAAAACACAGTTCCAGGAGCTGCGCGTAGGAAGAAACAGTGATTGCTAATGGATATAGAGTTTCTTTTGGGGATCATGAAAATGTTCTAATACTGACTGTGATGATGGGTGTATACCTGAATATTCTAAAAATCATTGAATTATATACGTTAAAAAGGTGAATTTTTTTCACCTTTTTGTATCTTTTTTAATTTATTTATTTTTTAATTAAAAAAATAAAAGTACAAAAACATATTAACAGACACCAATTAGCATAAAAAATAGTACAATCACAACTAATCTATAGACAAGGTGACATGGTCTCAACAGTGGTTATTGCTTTATCCATTGATATCTTCGAAGTGTAAATATATGAACCCATATACAGACATGCAAAATTAGTCAGACAATTAATCCTCTCAACAATAGAAAAAACACAAAACCCAAAAATCTAAAGACAAAAAACAAAACAGGTAAACAACAACAATAACAACAACAACAAAAAACCACCAATAGTTGCTGCTTTGCATATTGATATCTTCGAAGTGTGTGTTCAGGATAACACATACAGACATACAAGATTGATCAAATAACCCGTCATTGATTATTCCTTGGCATTAAGTGATATAATACAATAGTAGAACCATGTTAGCCCTCCTGCATATATGTATATTCATATATACATACATACATTTTTGTCTCTTTCTTTTCTCCTTTCCCTCGTCCCATCTGTTCTTTGTTTTTTAAACAGATTTCCTTCATGTCTCTTAGTTTATATTCCCACGCTTGGGTTCTTACACCAGTGATACAATACGTTGCCTGCACATGTATCGCTGCTTTATTTCACTTATGAGTATGGACTCCAGTTTTGACCACTTGCCTACAAAGTCCCCAAAACTGTCTTTCTTTATAGCTGAATAATATTCCATTACATAAAAATGCCACAATTTTTTAATCCAGTCTTCTGTGGATGGACACTTGGGTTGCTTCCACATTATAGCTATTACAAATTGTGCTGCTATAAACATGGGTGCACATATATCAGAGTGATACGATGTTTTCAGATCTTCTGGGAAAATACCCAGAAGAGGAATAGCTGATTTGAATGGAACCTCTAGACCTAGTTTGCGGAGAAATCTCCAAACGGCTCTCCACAGTGGTTGCACCAGTCTGCATTCCCACCAGCAGTGTAATAGAGTCCCTACTTCTCCACAGCCTCGCCAGCATCTGTTATTGGATGACTTTTTCATACTGGCCAGTCTTACTGGGGTGAGATGAAATCTCGATGTTGTTTTTATT
>PVLD010030267.1:0-17067 GCA_004027595.1 Dinomys branickii
TTAGAAGAGAGCACTCAGAAGGTGTCATGGCGTGGGCCTCTAGAGTTTATGTTTGATTCATAGTCCAGTGTTGGAATTATGGGTGTGGGTGCTACACTCGCCCTGGGGCGGAGTGTTTGCATGCAGTGTAAGGCAGGGAAAGAGGCTGCCTGCCTCCACTCTTCCCCTTTTGCTCTTGTTGCTTTTGTTGTTTTTCCACCACCACGAACAGCTGTCCTCTGCCATGTGCCCCTCTGCCTTGGAACCAGCTGAGCATGGACTGATGCCTCCACAAACATGAGCTAAAGAAACCTTTCCTTCCTTAATTCTGGGCATCAGGTATTTTGTCTCAGTAATGAGAGGAATGTAACCAAGATAAAAAGGTTGTATCTTTCTTAGTGGAAAAGAAATATCGACCATAAATCAATCATTGTTCTGATCTTATGTAACAAAAAGCAAGACTCAAAAGGACCATACTATTTGCAAGTAACTTAAATATATCCTAAAACAAAGCTCCAAAGATTTACATACAGAGATAAAGCAGTATACTACACTCAACAAGGTGAAATTCCCCATACTTGTTATCTGGTCAAAATTAGCAGGCAAAGAACAATGGTAGTAGGATAAACGGGCAGGAAAATATACTGACATAACTGACACACAGATGAGACACATGGTAATACATATGGATAATCAAACAATTATTGAAATTAAAATTCATGTATTTGAGAACTGAGAATAAAATAAAACATGTAAAAGGGAGACAGGAAAGATACAGAAATCCTAAACAATCTTTGAAAGATAAATACTACAATTTCTAAGTTGAAAACTGCAATAGAGTATAGCAGATGTGACATGATAGAAACAACAGCGAACTTGAAAATCAGCCATAGAAATATCTCAGAATGTAACAGAGAAAGAAAAAACCTGAAAATAATAAATAATCATTAGTGAGCTATGAGGCGATGTCAAGTGTCCTGATATAGCTGTATTTGGAGACTCTTGAAAGAAAGTATGGGGGTCCAAAACCCATATGAAGAAATAGTTAGTGAAAATTATTCAGATTTGATAAAAAAAAAAACTGTAATCCTACAGATGCAAGAAGCTAAAAGAACTCCAAGAAAAAGCAACATGAAGAAAATCATATGGCAACTAAAATTTAGATTGTTTAAAATTAAGGTAAAGTGATAATCTTAAACTCAGTCAGAGAAAGAATTACCTTTATAGAAATGAAAATAAATAATTGCACGTCTTTAAATATTTTTCAAATACTGAAGAAACGTTATCAACTTAGAAGCCCATACGCAGTGAAAACACATTTCAAAACAAAGACGTATTACACCTGATGTTAAAGAAGTCCTCCAGGCAGACAGAGCATGGCGCCAGACAGAAATTTATCCACACAAAGCAATGAGCGGCCCTGGAAATTGCAACTGTATGTGTAAATGTGAACATGATCTCTTTAGCATGTCCACGGGTTTAAGTTGTAATTGTTCACAGTAACAGTGATAACAATGCATGAAGCCCACACCATGTAGAGGTAAAATGTGTGCTAATAATGGGTGTAAGTTATCGGAGGAGAAATGGAGATGTTTACTGGGTTTCCATGTGTCTGTCCATCTCTACTTCTAACTGATATTGGCACTATTTCTTTTGCGTTTTCTAACTGAGGTCCTGGCAAAGTGACTAGTACAGCCCACACAGAAAAGATATTTATCTGCACTTTTTAATGAGATGGGGTTTTACTGTTTCCCTGAATCCCTTAGCTCGGAGGCCTTCCTGCCTCAGTTTTCTGAATAATCCACCTCATCCAGCTGCATTCAGACATTTAACTAGCACTCTTTACTTATGGTGTGAACACAGTATGCTGAGAGGATACTATAAATCCAGACCAAACTTATTCTCTGTTCTCTGGTGTTGAGTAAGGAATTCATATAGCAATCATGTTCCTTTATGTTATTAAAAGGACCTAAGGCCACACTTTTGATAGATTGTATTAGTTTCCTGTTGTAATTATAAAAAATGATTGAAATTGTTCTGCGAGAAAACACACATTTCTTAAAACTTTGAATACATAAACATTATACCCGTTCGTGCAGTACCATATATTGTTTCACCACATCTGTGCACTGTGTAATGTTTAAATCAGAAGAATCGTGTCTATTTCCTCAAATATTCATAATTTTAAGGTAAAAACATTATTCTTCCTTCAAGCTATCATTGTATAAACAAAATTGTCATCTAGAGCACCTTATCTTATAATACAACACCAGATTTTGTTTCTCCTCTGTAGCTTAGTATCAGCGGACCAACTTCCCCCCGGCGGTCTCTTTCTCTCTACTGCCCCCAGGTTCTGGGACCCACCATCACACACGCAACTTCTGTAGAGTGAACTTGTTCAGTTCCACATATGATGAGATCATGTGGTACTTGTCTTTCTGTACCAGGATCACTTCACTTAGTGTAATGCTGGTTTCACTCGTGTTGTAGCAAATGCCAAGATTTCATTTTTGTGGGTGAATAGTTTTGCTTTGGTTCGTTTTTGTTTTTGTTTCGTACCGGGAATCAAACGCAGGACCTTGCGCTTTGGCAGGCGGGCGCTGTGGCACTGATCCGTATCGCCAACCCCAGGGTGAATAGTTTTCTATGCTGTGAGCCTGTCATATTTTCTGTATCTATTCATAATTTGAAGGACGCTTAAGGCGTTTGCATACCTTGACAATTGTGAGTAGCACTACAGTGAGGATAGAAGTGCAGATGCTACTTCAACCTATTGATGCCATTTCTTTTGGCTTTATGACCAGAAAAGAAATTACTGAATGACATCGAAGTCTTATGTTTTTTCAGGAACCTGTGTACCGTTTTCCACGCTGCTTGTACTAATTTATGTTTCCATCAAGAGTGTGCCAGAATTCTTCTTTCTCTACATCTTAGCATATTAAAACATTACAAATTTATTTTCTTAAAATTCTACAGGTCAGAAGTGCAAATGAATCTTATAACGCTGACGGAGGGGACGTTAGGGCTGAGGCCGGAGCTCAGTGGTAGAGTTGTTGCTTAGCATATGCGACACAGTGGGTTCCACAGCCGGCACCAAAAACCCAAACAGCAGCAAAAACATGTAAGTAGGGCTGTTTCTTTCCAATTTCTGAAGCTGCCAGCATTCCTGGGCTTGTGACCTCATCACCCCAATCTTTGTTTGGGGGTCACAGTGCCTTTCTTCAGTGTGTCTGAAATCTCTACTTTCTTCATAAAGAATTGCCATGATTACATCTAGGGCTCATTCACACAGAACAGAAAAATCTCCATATATACTAGGCTTAATCGTATCTGCCACTTAATCAGATCACACCTTCCTTTTGTGATATAATGTCACATTCACATGTCCCAGGGATTAGGGCATGATGTGTTGAGAAAGTCACCAGAGGGTTCCACATGGCCATTCAAAATGTAGGGCCTGAGTCCACATGGCTCTTCTGCCCCTACAAAGAAACTCCCACTTCCTTTACCTGTACTCACTGTCAGAATTTCTCTGGGAAGCTATCACTGACAGTGTCCTTGTGGCTGTTTCCTTCCCACGCCCTCAAAACCATTTAGAGATGTGAGTGCCCTTAAAGGGTTGTGGTGACACTTTGTGCATTGTGCTTGACTCATCCCCATTACTTCAATAAGAGTGTGCCAAGACACAGTTGCTATGCCCATGCAAATGTCCGCACTTTGAGCCAACTTTCCACTCCCAACAATATCTGTAAAGCGACGTAGGCCTACAGTGACCCCCATGACACCCACTCACTGATGTGCCGAGAATTCAGAGACCTCACGAGGCCTTCTGAGACAGGAACACCATCTGGGTCACCATCAAGCAGTGTCTAAAGCTGTCCTTCATCTGCAAAGGCCAAGGACCTTCATCCCTGGCATTTTCCCCCCACCGTCCTCCTCCATGCAGCTGCCTACCCCTTCCTGTGCTCAGTGGCATTTCTGACCTCTCTCAGCTGCCAGTCATCAGCCACCAGCCCACCCCCTCACACAGTGGGGCTCAGAGGGGACTCACTGAGCACAGGGGATAGAGCACCCCTCTCCAGCAGGCGTCAGGGCTTCTCCCAGGCCTGCACAGTGCTCAGGGGGCTCTGGGATGCCAGAGTGGGCAACAGATGCTGCTCACCCTGAATGATATGGGGGTCTAATCTTGTTCTTGCTGAGAGAGACAGAGGGACCCTCGGGGAGGGTGGGGTGCCTGGTGTGCACCGGTCCACCCTCCCAACAGGTGTGATCACTCAGACCTCACTGCCACTTGCAGCCGGCTGTGGTGAGTCTCAGATCTCCCAAGCCTATTCATGTACTCCCTGCTCTGGTCCTCCTCTCCCCCAGCTCCCTTCCCTTCTAAGCTAACTCTGCATTAAGAGCTCTCCAAGACAGCAGGTTGGGGGAGCTCTCTGAACTGATTGCCATGTGGTCTTGCTATGTCTTCCATCTAGAATGTTCCCCAAAGTCTCAAGTGCTCAGAGGTGGGGTTTTTGAAAGGTTCCTCGGACCGATTGGGGCTCGCTGCTCAACAGTGAGTTGATACGTTAATTACTTTATTCCTAAAAGAGTCATTAAGAGAAGGACTTGTTTTTAGAGGGTAAATCTCCCTCCCCGGCTTCTCCGGCTTCTCCGTTCTTTCCGTCCTTCCTAACTGCCCTGGAGGTGAGCAGCATTCCTCTGCCATGCTTTTCTACCACGGCCTTCCTTCCCCAGAGCCAGCCACGGTGTGAATCCTATGAACTGTGAGGCAAGTTAAACCTCAGACTCTTTACACTGTGGGTGTCTGCTGCTGTGTTCCAGCAATGGGAAAGTAATCAGCACAGGTCTCTCTCAGGAACACCGGCCGCTGCTCTTCTCTGAATCCTTCTAAAGCCTCTGTTTGGACGCAGGTATCCTGTGTGCTTTCCTTTCCTGGCTCCTGGATATGTTTTACAGAATTGTAAAATTGAAAGGGGAAATGTCCTGTTGATATTTCTGAATTGAAAATCACCTGGGATATTTTTGTGTGTGAGAATGAAAACCAGTACAGGTCCAGATGTGCTCACATGGGGACACTCACCCCAGCACTCTCACCAGCCAGTTGCCTGGGAAATTCCCAGCCCTGAGAGGCTTGAGCTCTTCTAAGCAAATCTTCCAGGCCTGCCCAGTGGGCTGTTGGAAGGTAGTACTCTATTGTGAGGCAGTGGGGCCAGTACCTGGCTTGAGTTGCGAGCGCATTCAACGGCAGGTGGTTGCTATTTCTAACAGGATTTGATCCCAGCCCCAGCACTCGGGGATGTTGGTCTTCCTGTCGTTGCTCTCCAGGACGCATCAGAGGATATATAGCTGTACAGGGCAAGGAAGGGTGAATCAGTGAAAATGTGTTCTGTGAATAAAATTTTATAAAGCCACCCTGTTAGCAGATATGTTACAAAATCTGTGCGTAAAACAGTCTTCCTCGGTGCATTCAGCTCAAAGCTGCTAGAAGGCGAGCACAGGATGAACTCCTCTTCTCCTTCCCAGGTGATTTTCTGCTTGAACTACTATTTTCACTCACGGCATCCCCCAAACCTAGTCCTTGCTTAGGAGTATGCCCACGACCCTAAACATAACGTATTTATAATGCTCCAGTGCACTTCCTTCTGGCTCTCTCAGGCTGCAAAAACGTGTGAGGGTTAATCTTTCTGGGCACACCTATAAACAACTATCCCTCTATTTCCCTGAAAATCATTGCAGATGATGGTTGTACATCACCTAGTCTGTGTGTTGTACCCAGCTGTACTGGGACAAGATCTCAGGATATATCCCATATCTGACTCCAGGGCACAGTCCTCTCAGCTTTATCCTAGATTGAAAAAAAACCCCCTCAGAGTAGTTTTCCATTTGCAGCCTCAGGACGTTCCAACTAGGCACCTGGCTCCAGTGGCTAAACAGCTGCATTCAATGGCTATTAGCAAGAAAACAGCTAATAACAAATACTGGCAGGGCCATGGGAAAAAAGAACACTTCTCCACTGTCGGTGGGAGTATAGACTGGTGCAACCACTGTGGAGATCCATAAAAAATCCAGAGGAGGTGCAGTGTGACCCAGCTATTCCCATTCTGGGTATCTTAATTCTATGAAGAATTAAAAGCATCATACCACAGCGATATATGTGCACCAATGTTCATAGCAGCACAGTTGTTAATAGCCAAATCTTGGAAGCAACCCAAATGCCTATCAACCAAGGAATGGATAAAAAAGATGTGTTTCTTAATATAATAGAGTATTACTCAGTCATAAAGAAGGACAAAATTGAGACATTTATAGCTAAATGGATGGACCTTGAGAACATAATCATAAGTGAAATAAATCGGACACACGTGTAAGTATCGCTTTATCTCTCTGGTGTGAGGAACTGAAAATGTACATAAGAACCAAAAGGTACAACAGATATTGTGAAATAGGGAGAAAATGATCAAAGGAGAAGGGAACTAGGGAGGAGGGAGAGAGAAAGGAAGGAAGGGAAAGAAGAAATCAGGAAAGAAGTCCCAAATGAAAATAGTTTTGTGGCGGGGAGGGGAAGGGGGTTTGAAAGGAGGGTATGGAAATGGGGAAAAAAATGTAAAAGAGCAATCAAGATATATCATGTACAACTACAAATTCTGTGCAATGAATGTGATCACTATGTATCCCTAAATTGTACCAATACACTTTTTAAAAAATTGAAAACAAAATAAAGTAAAACGGACTCCTGCAGAAGGCACTGCCGTTTCCCCAAGGCCCGACCTGCGCTGGCCGCACATCCTCCCCGGCTGCTCTCTGCTGGGCCCCACCTGCCCACGGGTCTCTTGCTTGTTCTTTGGTCCTGGAGGACACCGCTCCTGCTCCCTGCCAGGGCTGCTGCCCCGGAAAGCACCGTCCCACAGGCAGGGCCGGGGCCTGCTCAGCCTCATTTGCTCAAATTTCCACCACAAACACAGGGCCTTCCAAAGAGCACTTTGCAATGAAGAGTTAATGCATCGGCAAGCAGATGGGGTTCTTTATTTAAAATCAATTTCTCCAATAATTTTGAATGACCCAAGCATATACATACAGGCTTTAAAATTTTTACAGAACATACTAACAGGGTAAAGAAAAGTAGAAAATAAGTGTCTTTAACATTTCTCTGTCTTCAGTGACCCCACCTATTTCATGGAGAACTTCTTTTACACCTCCCAAAAAGCTTATATTTCAATGCCATTTACTACCCTCCAGATCACAAAACAGAATGGAAGATTTTACAAGTTGTCTTACCAAATAGCAAAAAGTCTTAAAATGCATAAGGAGCAATATTTTTTGTGACCCATGCCATTAAACATTTAGAAATTAAAGTTAATAAACCTTCCATTAAAAGGAACAACTTTTGAAAACAAGATCAAAAAACAAAAAATCTCCAAGGCACCCACATAGAACGGAAATGCAAAGATATCACACAGTGAGGTTATGCAATCCCTATTCCGCCTCTGCATACTTGGAAAAGTGACTCCTCTTTTCGCTAACAGTTCAGAATCTGCCTCAGAATTCACCCGGAACGTGAGAAGCTGCAGGAATTGGCACTGGAGTGTGTCCTAGTCCTGGTCCTGACCCAAGTCATCAGCCCTCTACTGGCCCTGGAAGTTGGGCCGTGTCTTCTTCATCTCCCAAAACTTCTCCATAACAGACAGTAAAGGCATTTGGGGTGGTATCATTGACCTTGGCCAAAAATTCCAGGACTTTCTTCTTGCTGGTTTCAGCACAGGCCCTTGGACCCCACAGGAACTCATAGCAAGCAGGATCACTGTTAGGCACCTGTCGGTACTCCAAGTACTGTTTGTAAACCAGATCCTCAGTGATGAAATTCCTAGGCTGCCCATAACTGAAATGCTCTCTCCCAGTATATATCCCTATCCCATTCAGCACTTCCCAGATGACCTCCTTGCTGGCATGCTTGCCCTGAAGAAAGATGGCACCCAAGATGATTATCAGGAGACTGGTCTTGGGCGTGCTCTGGTCATCACCCACCATCCCATCAGAGGTGAGGCCCAGGGCAGGGACAATGACATGGGAGTGACTGGGAGCGTCCACTTCCTTCACATCAATGCCAAAGGCCAGCTGCATGCACTCAGAGACTTCCCTGAGGATCACAGGGCAGTGCTCCTGCTAATTTTTGATGACAATTTCCAGCATTTCTGCCACGGTGATTGGCTCCTTCATTTGCTACTTCAGTGCCAGGAACTCTACCAACTCAGCCACCTTACCATCTATGACATCACTAATCGGGGGCACAGTGTCAGGAAGGGCCTGTGAGAGGAATGAACATTCCCCTTGTTTGCTGCTGGAGCCCCCGTAGGATTGGTTCAGTGGGGTGGCAGCCATGGTGTTCAGGGGTGAGGAGCCTCTCTCAGGACACTGAGGAGGACCCAGCATTCCAGCAGCAGAAACCTCCTCTCTGGTGCCTAGGATCAGAGAACAGAATGAAGAAAAGGATGAGTAGGAAAGGCAACAAGAGGGAGAGAAAGAGGCGGCCTCATCCTCACAGTATAGGGAACCTACCCGCCCACGAAGCCCTGTGTCTCACTTTGGTTCTGAGGGTCTTCCTCAAGATGGGAGTGCTTCGGAAATCTAGACACGATGAGTGTGGTAATGGAAAGCAGGCAGGAGCTCGGTGACCAGAATTCAGAGGCCTGAGGGAAGAGGGAGAAAGAGAGTTGTGAGCAGCCTTAGCTGAGAACAGCACTTTTGGCAGCTTTCACAAATGATAGTTACATTTCTTCTTTCCGGTTGGTGCTCTATGGCCTCACAGGCTCCTGTCTTGCTGGAGATCCTGGCCCCTGCGAACCTGGGACAGAAAGTGATATGGCTCCTCGAAATGCAGCTAGGTCGCAGGGGACCAGTCTCTAGGGAAGAGGCAGGGTGAATGAAGCCAGCATTACAGGCCCTCTCTGATCTTGGAGGCTGGGGCCATTGATATTCATGCCACGCAAGTCACCTTGACTGCCCTCCCCGCCTGGGCCTCTTCCTCTGCTGGGAGCTGAGGACCCTGCCGCACCATAGGGTCTTTACCCCGAAACCTGTGAGGAGCATGGAGGAGCCCTGCCTGCAGAACGCGAGCACAGTCCTGCTGCCCCAGCCCTTGCAGGTGGGGCGGGCTGGACTCTGAGGCTCCCACTGTTCTGAGATGGGTGCCCCCTCTGTGCACTCATTGACCTAACGTGTCCCTGGGCAGGGCCTGGGCTCCAGCTCTCTAGTTGCCTGAAGCAAGTCTCACAACATGTTACCACCTCCTGATAGAGAACAAAAGGCTGCCAGGGCCCCCACACCTGCCCACAGCCAACAGGAAAAGGTGGCCAAACTCAGGGGTGTCCCTTTCAGCACCGTCTGTCAGCTATGTGAAAGTATATGTTTGACATCCACTGATTTTAGCCCGTGGAGCCAGAGTGAGGTGACAGCCATGTTCTGAGGTCTGACCTTTAGATGAGGGAAGCAGAGAGACTGTTCCTAGTCCAGGTGGGGTCCCGGGGGCGCTAAGGGTGCTCCAGCCCAGAGAGAGGACCTCTGAGCAGTTCAGCTCCACCTCTTGTTAGACCTGTACCACACAGGGGCAAGTTTGTCAAGATGCATCCCCTCCGCACTTGGGCCTCAGGAGATCTGGAAGTCAGAGCCTTGATATGACAGGACACACTCAGGCAAATAGGGAAGGGAGTTCAGACTGCCAGGAACCAAAGTAACAATCCATGAGAGGGAAAGAGGACACCCACACCACACCACGCCAATAAAAGAGCACTTTGGAGGACATCTCTTCCTTAGTTATAAGCCCCGGAAAGCACTGGGTGTGGTGGCTGGATGTGTGGTCCCCCAACTTCCACAGGCGAGGATCTGAGAATGGAGATGATCTTGGTCACAGAGGAGGGGGTCCTTAGACTCTAAAACAGGGAGCACCACACAGGAAGCTGGCCCTGCTCTTGTCCAGGGAAGCTGTGTGCAAAGTGACCAAGCAGGGGATTCCTGTTTCTGCACCTGGATCTGAGGTAGATTAAGGACTGGGTGGAAGGAGCGTGGCCTCAGGCAGGGGAAGAGCAGACCCTTTCCCAGTCAAGGTGAGAACTGAGGCAGGACTGAGGAGCCCAGCACACGTGACACATGGGACCTAGCTGGCCTAGTGGAATCTGAGGGAAGAGAACTCAGGTGCACAGAGGGGTGGGGGTCTTTTCAGGACTCAAGGGGAGGGCTGTTGAGGTGACCTTGTTCTCTGGACCAGAGGGCAACCTCCACCTATCAGCCCTTGGAGGTGCAGTGCACAATTTCCCCAGACCTTTGTTGTCTCCTCACCTCCTGCTTCCACCTCTGGAATCACATGGAGATGGTGGCCTTGAATTGCAAGCTGCATCTGCAGGCCAGCAGAGGGTTTATGTGAACACCTCAGTAAGCTCCAAGATAAAATACAAGGATGGACCCTCAAAGCTGGTTGTTCTCTCCCAAGTTTCTCGCGGGAAAGCTCCTGCAGGGATTTTCGGCAGTGCCACACCCTCATTTCTTTCCTCCTCATCTAAGGGAGGCCCCCACTGGTGTTGGTTGGTCACCTGGTCAGCAGAGAGAGGAGGCCGGGTCTGCAGCAATCAAGGTGAGGAACTTTGGTGAGGATGGAAGGTGTGAAGATACGCCCACCTCCAAACAGATGGAACTGCCCAGAGCTTGGCTTCCACCGTTACCAGCCTGGGGGCCAAAAGCATCCCAGACCCTGCCAGGAGTCTAGTTATAGGCAGAGGGAATCTATTACCTGAAAATAAGAGGACACCAGCCTCAACCTGTCTCTTCTGTCACTTATGGGAAGACCCAGGGACGACAGAGGGACTGGCTTTCCCTGAATGCATCCTTGATTGTCTTGTGGTAAGGGTCAGGATTAAAGGAGGTGGGCTCAGGTCATCCCAGGGAAAGCCCCAGGCCTTAGCATTCATCAAGGCGGTGACGCAGCAGGTCTCCCTTCCCGGGGAGTCTCTCTGCTCCCCTCATCTAAAGGTCAGACCTCAGAATATGGCTGTCACCTCACTCTGGCTCCACAGGCTAAAATCAGTGGATGTCAAACATATACTTTCTCATAGCTGAGAGATGGTGCTAAAAGGGATTCTCTTGGAGCCCTTTCTGTCTTCTCTCAGACCTCACGTTGTCTCTCCCATAGCCAGGATTCCAAGTCTGTTCCCCTCGGGCCAAGTTTCTGGAACTCAGGGACTCCTAAGACAGCAAGGCCTTGATGGGTGTAGGCTCCACTGACAGAGAGTCCCTGGCATTCTGGGCTGACAGTAGAGTACGATTTGGGTTATTTGGGGGAGCCTCTTACTGGGCAAGGCATCCTCAGTGCCCTCACAGCTTCTCCATTTGACTTCACTGATTGCAGGTCCTCTCAGCTCCATTCACCTGAAGCAGAGACCTCAGAACAAGACTCTCATACCCAGTTTCCCGAGGCACATGTGGAGAAGGGGCCTCATTCCTATAAATCTGCCCTTGTGTTGCAGGCCTGACAACAGAGGCAGATCTGGGTATGTGCAGTAAGCCCTCACCTCGGCCTATCTGAGCCCAGCTCCTCTCCACATCTCCCCTCTGCGGCCTAGACCTGAGCACAAGTCTCTGACTTGTCTCCTGACTACGGGGGCCCCCACCTGAGAATTCTTACCTAGGATGCAAGGCAGACCTGGATTGTCTAAGGGCCCTCTCTCTAGGATGAGCTTTCACACTCTCTCACGGCTACTCAACTTGCGTGAGCCTGGCTCTCTCTGCTCGCCTCACCTGATGAAAAGAGACCGAGAAAGGGACTTTGCCTCACTCTTACTCCATGAGTCAGGAGTCGGTAGATGTCACATCTGGCAGCAGGAACTGAATGGAATTCTCCAGGTGCCCTCCGTATTCCCTGGGGTTCATCACCTTGATTTCTGGCAAAGCCTGGACCTCTGTCCTCTATGTCCCGGAGTCTGTTCCCCTAGAGCCAGACTGGTAATCCCAACTTCCTCCTGAGCTAGAAAGAGCACTCACGTGAAAATCCTTCCCCGGGGTGCAGGGCTGACGAGAGAGTCAGATCTGGATGGTTTGGAGACCCTACTGGGTGTACATCCTCAGCTGATGTTGTAGTCAGGATTTATAAGGGAAAAGATTTCATAAAGGACACCTAATTTACAGGATTGTTTTATAATAGTCGCCCAAAGAGTCAAATGCAAAAGAGTGCAGGAGATCCACCCACACACTAGAGACCCAAAGAATGCAGCCGAGGGCCTGGATCCCACAGCAATGTTCTGTATGAGCCCAGCTGGAAGACACAGAACCCACAACAACGTCTCATACACATCTGCACTGGGAAGGCCCAAAGGTCAGAGGTGGAAGCTAGAAAGTCTGCACCAGCAGGGTGAAGGCTCTGGGCCAGCAGGCTGAGGGATCTGCACTGGAGCCAGGAAGCGATGCTCAAGGTAAGCACCAGAACTCCCCTAAAGAGCACTGCAGCCGTCCTCAGCAACAGCAAGGACCCGAACTCCTCTGATGAAGAGAACAGCTGAGTTTATATCAGGAGAATCAGTAGCACACCGTCTTGCCCTCCAGCTCCCCTTTTATGCTGCTGGCAACAGTCCTCAGGTAGGCCTTCCACACGCAGGGCCTTCCACACGCAGAGCCACACTGATTCAGTTCAGCTGGGTGTTACAAGTTACCCATTGGTTAATCCACCACAGCGTACCTTTAGTGCTCAAGTTAACCTAACAGTCCAGTCCCTCAAGGCCCTCCCATGGATCTGGCCCCATGAGTTGGGGAGTCCGTGGAGGTCACACCTGGTGCCGAGTCACTGACAACTGGAGCTGCATGAGATTCCGCAGGTCCCTCTGGCCTCCCTAGAAGTCATGAGCTTGGTTGCCAGCAGAGGCTGCACCCTGGGCCTCTGCACCTCAGTTGGATTCCCTCTACCTCCTGGGGTGCCCGGGGTTGCAGCCACTGAAGGAGAGGGGAGCAATTAGAGTGACAGCATTGCCTGCAGTCTCCAGGGTCGAGGGCAGGGACCAGGTTGAAGTGTATAAAGTGTGCATGTAGACTATACTTAGGGGTAAGTACCTATTCATATGTGTCTATAAGTTTACACACTCAGAACGGGTACGCATTTTATATGTACATTTATGCAAATGCCATTTGCACATATATATGTAGACTACGTAACTTATTTGAGTAAAGATTATTGTACCATGCATGATTCGCTTATACGTTTGCTGTTCTATTTCTGGTGCATCCTTTTTATTCTATTGAAATAGTGACAGTTTTGCAAACCAGTCCTCACCCACCAGGGTGTTTTCAGGTAGTCATTAGCTCAGTCTCTGGAGTCATAGTGTCTCCAATCTCCTGCTGCCCTGAAGTTTTCCCGGAGCCAGGGGCATCTCTGCTATGAGGTGCTGCCTCAGGCTGTGCAGTGTTGCAGAGCCAGGAGTTTTAAAACTTTCCTCCCATTCATGCTCCATGAGTCACCTAATCAGGCCTCAGTGCAGACTCCCAAATTCCCTGCTCCATCCAAACACAGTTCCCAGTTCAGTGGTCTTCAGTCTTCCCCAAGGCTTCCTCGGGAAAATGTTGTTTACACTTAGTTGTCTGTGTGTGTTTGCTAGGCTTCCCTGACTCTTTTCCGTTGGTCTCTGTGGTTAAGTCAGAAAGTACAGAACAGTGGCCTACATTTCTTTGTCCTTTGGGCAGCTGCAGGTAAGACCTTGACTTACAAGAAATTTCAGGACAATCGAGTTTTACTTTATTCTGTTCCCCATCAGTGAATATGCACAGTGCTCTACGTGTTTCACACTTTTTTCCCTGAATCTCTCAGTCGTTTTATAGGCGCCTCTACAGAGCTCTTAGATATTCTTCCCAGATATTTTCTAGGTCTTAATTGCTGTTGTGTTGTTTACTAACTGCTCTAGTCAGCACTTTGGTATTTCAAAGATGTCTGTATTGGTAGTCAGGTGCCCACCTGGTTCTGATGAGTCAGTCACTTAGATATTCCATTCCAGCTCCTTTGACTTTTTAAGATAGATGATAATACTGTCGCTAAAAGTTTTTCCCCAATATTATTTACTCCTCATTATTTTGGTTTCTGTAGCCATGACTTTGTGTCTCAGCGCTGTTTTGAAATGTACACATAATGACATATATTTCTGTCTTGTGCCTGACTTGAACCATAATTCTTCCAACGTTCCCGTTTGAGCATGGTCGATGTTGATTTTAAGAAATACAAGTTTGGGGGCTGGGGACATAGCTCAGTGGAATAAGCGCTTGCCTACCAAGTGCAGGGTCCTGAGTTCGGTCCCCAGTACAGCAAAAAAAAAAAAAAAAAAAGAAATACAAGTTTGCTTTTACTACTAGTTAAATAAATGTTTCATTATACTAGATAAGTTACTTATTTCTGTAGGAATTTGGCTGCTATAAGAGAGGGTTGGCCTCAAGTGTTCATATCCTGGAGCGTGCTCATATGGTTTACAAATCCAGGAAAGTGAGCCTGGAAACAGGCACCATTTCTGCAGGCTGTGGATGTCAGAGTTCTGACATGATTAGTTTTCCCAGAGTGCTGGTGGAACTGGACTGCAAAGTTACCTTGTTCTGGAATGTATGAGGGTGGCTTGAGCTTTGAGTATGGTTTCACTTTCTGCGGTTTAGTTAATGCTTCCTCTATTTAGACCAGTTTGACCATCTATTAATTTTGTTGCTAAAAAGTGATCAGCGCCTTTTAGGATTTTACCTATAATGGACCACATTTGTCATGGAAGCTTTATATTATAGAAAGTTTCATGTATAGTAGACAGGATATTATCATGAACTCACTACACCTGACACTCAGCATATATGACACATGTGGTTCCAGCTAGTCCCTCCACTTACCTACATTGAAACTACTGGAAAAATGCAGGGTAAATGAAAAGCATCCCAATTTTTCCTCTCTCAATATTTTAATATACATTTGTAAAAAAAAAGGTGCTTTTAAAACCTGCAATAGTTCTCATTTCTAAAAAATGCATAAATGGCCATCAAATATCCAATATGTTAAATACTTTTCTGATAGACACATACTTTTTGAAGTAGCTTCTTTGTATGTATATCCAAATATGACCCATATACAGTAATTCTTGCTACGCCCCTTACAGCTTCCTTAATCTACGGATCGCCTTTTCCGGATTTCTTTCCTTGCAATTATTTTCAGGTGTTGAAAAGAACAAGGCATGGATTCTTTTCTGGTTTCCGTACTCTGGATTTTGTTGAATGCCACCCTATTGTGTATTATATTCTTGATTGCCTACCTCTGAGGCCCCCTCCTTGTTCCAGGTTCTTCAAGTGTAAGACCTTCTCCGTCCTAAATTCAGCCATTTCTCCAAAGATATGTGATTGTTTCTTTTGATGTCAGTTATCAGCTTCCTCTGCTAACTGGACAATGAAAGATCTACATATGCATCTATAAGTATTTACATACGTAGACTGCTGTTTGGATATTAAGTTGAATGTGACTTTATACTGATGTCTCCAACCGTAAACCATTTCCACAAGGATCATTCTGGCCCCCTACTCTGGATTATCCTAGTGGATCAGTGAGGATCCTGGACCCCACCTGCCTTCCAGTCTCCATTTAATTAATGGTTCAGTTCCAGTATAGAGGAACGGCAGATTCAGATCTGTCAAAGTTATTCCTGTACCCACATGGGAAACACCTTTGTCAGTTAGGTTCCAGTGTTTATCTGCAGTTTTATTGACCTCTAGTCTCACAGACGCCACTCATTTCCAACAGTATGGAGGTCAGTAATTTCCCCCTACCTGCTTCACTGACACTATGAATATACTTGTAGTACATTGAGGGCTTTTTCTTGTGGGAGAAAACCTACATTGTATGGTGGGGTAGCCATCTATTAAATATTTTTAAAATTTGCACACATTGATGTCTACATTTAGTCCTATACATTTGGATGAGCTTTGACAAATGTGCTGTGCTCCTGCGTCCAGCAGTGCTGTTGTAATAATCAGCTTTCCGCTTGCTGGATACAATGCCCGGCATCCGCAACTTAAAGGACCAAATGCTTAGATGGCTCATACATTCATTCAGTCTAGAGTTTGTTGGCTCCGAGGCAGAACCATCACGGGGGAAGGAACTGGAAGAGCAAAGCTGCTCAGTGCAAGGTGGCCAGAAAGCAGAGCAGGGGAACCGTGGCGCAGAAGAAGGGGCGAGGTACCACACATAGCACTCAAGGTCCTGTGCCCTGGCCTCTGCATACACCCAGGAACCTAACTGGCTAGGTTTTTCTTACTGTAATGAAGTTGACATATTTGGGCCAACGGTCAAAATTTAACCCTTATAAACTTCAAACCCAAACACATCTCTGTAAACCATACTTAATTTTCCAATAAAGACAATAACAAGTTCATGATTACACCTAAGATAATACATCTATCTCCCACACAACCAGAATTACAATAATCCTTTCCCCAAAGTCTTAGTAATGCCTACATTTTTCAAAACTCAAAGCTCAAGTCTCTTCTGAGTTCTTTGCTCAGAACAAGCCAAACTCTTTGCTATGAACAGCTGGTGTGAGTTTATATTCAGTGTCGCATAAATGTAAATTGTCTAGCACAAACGAGTCGATCAGTAGTGTTTTTTTAACTATGTGTCCAAAGTATTACTTTCTTTAATTGTTTTATTAATTATGGATCTTTATTTGTCTTGTAATTCATGTGTATATTGATTGGTGTGGTTTCCTTTACGCCCTGATATTTAAACTGGATGGTCCATGTCATGTCTTGGAGTTGTGCAGACAAGTTTTTCTAGTGATATGATTTCTCCTATTTTCAAATAGGGCAGTGATCCATACATTGGGCTATGGAAGTTGGCCACAAGGGCGACCTCCAGGACATGCTCCAAGCCCACCTCCGTGCACCCACTATCTCCCCCAAATGCCATGAGGGAGAGTCCTTCCAGAGGACCCAGTGAATTTGCAAAAAGCTTTTTGAAACGTGCCTGCCTCCAACCCACCCCGTTCATGTTTGTTGGGACTGCCGCAGTCTCCTCGCTACAACTTGAAATTGCATGACGGCTTACAA
>PVLD010030268.1:0-17046 GCA_004027595.1 Dinomys branickii
AGTCCATACTCATAAGTGAAATAAATCAGCGATACATGTGCAGGCAACGTATTGTATCACTGGTGTAAGAACCCGAGCGTGGGAATATAAACTAAGAGACATGAAGGAAATCTGTTCTAAAACAAAGAACAGATGGGACGAGGGAAAGGAGAAAAGAAAGAGACAAAAATGTATGTATGTATATATGAATATACATATACGCAGGAGGGCTAACATGGTTCTACTATTGTATTATATCACTTAATGCTGAGAAATAATCGATGACGGGTTATTTGATCAATCTTGTATGTCTGTATGTGTTATCCTGAACACACACTTCAAAGATATCAATATGCAAAGCAGCAACTATTGGTGGTTTGTTGTTGTTGTTGTTGTTACTGTTGTTTGCCTGTTTTGTTTTTTGTCTTTGGATTTTTGGTATTTGTGTTTTTTCTGTTGTTAAGAGGATTAATTGTCTGACTTATTTTGCATGTCTGTATATGGGTTCATATATTTACACTTAGAAGATATCAATGGATAAAGAAATAACCACTGTTGAGACCATGTCACCTTGTCTGTAGATCAGTTGTGATTGTACTAGTTTTTATGCTAATTGGTGTCTGTTTGTTAGTATGTTTTTGTACTTTTATTTTTTTTAAATAAAAAAAAGAACTGATAGAGCTCAGAGATTTGCATGGTCTGTCCCCAACGCTCCCTCCCCTCCTGAGATATCACTCATCATTTTCTACCCCAGGCCTGACAGGTCACCATGGTCCTTCCTGCCACTCGGCCACTGCACACACTGTCATTTCTCTGAAGTCCTATTCTACCCTTCGCTTCAGCAATTTGTGATTATTTGTTCAACATCTCTCCTCACTAGGTGGCAAATTCTGAGACATGGACTATGACTGATTTTGTTCCGAGTATATACAGTCAGCATATGGCAGAACTAACGAAGACTACAGAAGATGGTGTGTTTAATGTGATCTTCCATGACTTTATGAGCTCTCCAAGATTAGAAACTGGTTAATTTTATGTCTCCAGTATAGAGAACCTGGTACAATTTAGGAGAGCAATCACTGAATAAATAGGTGAATTAAATTTTCCCTTTCAGGACTGCAACTTTCTCAGGTATAAAATTTGAGATTTGGACTAGATTAGTAATTCTTGCATCTTTTTAAAAAAATATTATTATCATAGCTCACTTGGGGCAAAATACTCCACATTCTTATGCTGTCTATCTCCACTTACCAACAGCAACAAAACAACAAAATATTCAGTAGCAGTACAATAATTTAAAATATTTACTCAAGTTTTCTTTTTGACTGGCAACTCTTTCGTTCTTTCTCCCCTCCTTTCCAATTCTATCATCCCTACTAATCTCCTGACTCAAACCAAACTAGTTTTCCATTAATTTAAGGAAGGATTGTTGCAGCAGGAAGGCAGAAAGAAAGACAAGTTAGTTGTCTTCTCTTAAAATTCAACTCATACCACTGAAACCAGTAACTGGAGAGACCCTGCAGGAAACAGGCAGCAGGTGGAAATTGGTAAGGGTTTAATACAGGGGTGATACACAGATGTGCAGACAATGTAGATGGCACATACCACGAGGATGCCTCTAGCGGCCTGAACCAGAAGGGAGGAAGAGGAGAGTAAAGCTGAGCAGGGAGGTCTCCTCGAAAGGAGCAAAAATGATCAAACGAAAGATTTACACCATCTACAGTGACCTGGCATGAACAGAGCTGAGGAAAGGAACACCTACTCCAAACTTTCTTTTCTCTGCACTACTTGGCTTCATTTTACCTCAAACCAACTAAGAATCAGAAATCAAGGGAGCCCACTGATAAAACTACTGCAGGGCAACTTCCTAGAGCTCAGAGGTGAAGGCAAACAGAAGGTGCCCAGAACAGACAGGTACTAGTTGCACAGAATGAATTTAAGTTAGATTAACATCAAATAAAAATTTACTATAATAATTAATCTGGGAGACAAATATAGAAGGCCCTTCATAGCTAAGTGTTCTTCCTTCTTTTGTCTCCCAGTCCTCCGAAATACAGAAAACATAAATATTCTTAAAGGCCAGGACAAAAGGAAGACACAGAGTTAGTAAATTATTTGGAGGAGGTATAGTCACTGAAAAATCTCTCAGTTGCCTTATGTTGAATTCCCTCAGGGTGAAGAACTGGAGTCCAAAAGAAATCCCATGAGCTGAGAGCTTGGGGAGATTGATTTACACTTCCAATGGAGCCTAGGGGTTCAGCAGTTCTCCTGGGAGCCTCTAGCATAAGGAGTTACACAGACCTAAGGGGTCTAACTGCAATGTACCAGAGACCCTCTGCCCCACATTTGCTGCAGGTCCTCCTGGTACAGGAGAGTCCCTTTAAGTTTTATGTATCCTCACCTGTGCATACACCAAAGCAGGAGGTTGTTGAGACTAGTACCCAGTGGAACCATGAAGCCATCTCAGAGAATGTAAACATCCACCAATGACTGTACTCCAACCAGACTCCATATATATGTATATGCTTCATGAAACTATTCCACAAACCCATTGAGGAGGACAGAGGAAAACTCATGAAAGGCCCAAGTTTAATCTTACGTGACCAAAATTAAGCTTTAGCTGTTATAGGAATGGGAGGCTGAGACAAAATCTAAGTTCAGTAATAAAATATAAAGCTACCTTTCCTTCATACACATGTGAGTTGTGACTGTGAAATAAATTCCTCCTTGATTGGATCAAGTGAGTCTGCTCATGGACCATGAAGCCTTCAGACTTCACTTGGAAATGGCATAAAGCAGACAAATTTCAAATGAGATGGGATATTTGCTTGGTTTCTCCATCCTTTATCTGTCACTTAGTTTTTGTTTAGCATACACAAGGGAAAATATTAAAACTCCAAATCACCTTGGAATATACCACTAGGGGAAGAACAGTAGAGAAATTCAACAAAATATGTCATTCAGTATATTTCACCCTCTGGTCAATTTTATGAGGGAAGTTCTTCTTGTCTCTTTGTCTGCCTCTCCTTATAGGATCACATCTTTCTTTTTCTTTAAAATGAGGTCCTTCTCTGTAACCCACGCTGGCCTCAAACTTGCAGCAATCCTGCCTCAGGCTTCAGAGTGCTGGAATTGCAGGCATGCACTGTCACCCAGCATACAGCACCACATCACGGGAGACCAGTTCCTAGTCAGCTTGAAAAATTAAGAGTGAGTCCATTAGCTTTGTATGTGAGCATCTCTGTATAAGCATTTTAGGGATTGACACCATCTTCCTGCCAAATGATCTCTTACTCTTAATGCATATCACCAGAGTTTCCAAGGTTCAGAGTTCAATCTGTCGGGGAATAATAGAATGTTAGAAATGGAAGATCATTTAGGACTTATATAAATTTGTTCTGATAAGGAAATTGAGACCTAAAGAGAAAATGAACCATATTTTCTAAAGGTCACCTAGTAAGGCAAAGACAAAAATTGAACTAAAAACCAATCTTTTGTACTGAAAGACTAAGACCTTTCCCTTATCTGTCTGCACCCACCTCCACGCTAGTTAGGAAATGTGGCTTCTATGTCCCACAGATGGACATGATGAATACTGCACTCTGCCACCCCAGGCCCTATGCTAGGAGCTGAGATTACACGTTAAGTAAAGTAGACCTGGTCCCCACCCTCAAAATACCAGGCCTGTGTTGGACTTGATCAAGAGTCCTGACTTTGTGTACTTGAAGTAGCTAGTGTGTTGGAAATGTCATTTTTCTTAGCAAACTTAGCAGTGAATGGTCAATGTTCTGAATCCCATCAACACAAGCATGTGAAAGACCATTGGCTTCAGACTTGCCATCTCTTACTTAAAACTAGTGAACAGTTTGTCTCCACTTAAATGAAACACTTCTTAATGAGTAATTGAAATGATGCCTGAAGCCATCATAGATGAAGGCCTTGATTTAAGTATTGGCATAGGAAAGGTTATGCTGGATTCTATTTGGGCTCCTATTTAGTAAATGTTTCAGGCTGCTATTCAGTAGAATATTTTAAAGTACTGGTGAGAGGGAAGCTTTAGGATTATATAACACTAAAAGATTATCTCAATGGAAAAATCATGGAGGCAATTGTTCAGTAAAACCACCCACTATGTTTCCCATGCCCCATCCACCCATGGGTGTATGTCCTGTGAGTCCCGCATATCTACCAGTGAAGGGATCCAGGTTCTTCTACCCTTGCTATTCAAGAAAGTGTTACTTAGATGCATCTGAGCAATACAGTCATCTGAGCTTTTGAGATTCAAAACAATCTTTAGAAACAGAGTCTTGATTTGTAAGAACCTTAATTTTTGGTCACTGTACAGTCTAAGTAATATATACAGTAAGTTTAGCTCCTGAAGGGTAGATTAAGAAAAAGTCAATAAGGGGCTAGACTTTGAGAAGAAAGTTTATGCAGGTGGAGAGGGCATCCAGTGGAAGGAGGAGGCAAGACAAAGAGGAACACTTGATGGAACCTTGCAGGAAAAGGCGGGGACCACATAGGCAGACCATGTGCATGCTGCGTCAGGCTTCATACCACCCCTGAAAAGTACCCTTGCCTTGATGCAGGGTCCTGCAAGAATAGGCAGGCCCTGCAGGTCCAGTAGATGCTATCTGAGTGGGCAGCAGAGTGAAACGCAGGCAATGGCATTTGAGGAAGCGTCCTCAGGTGGGCAGGCCATCGGTCATTGTGGATTATCACTAGGAACATTTACCAATAACCCCAAGATTTCCATCAGGCTGGCCTAGCTTTCATGGCATGAACAGCACTACTGTGTAGGAGAAATCCTGTGGTGTGCAGGTATCTTGGCTGGGTCAGAGAAGCTGGCAATGGAGTCAGCTGAGCAAGATGGCTGAATGACACTCAGCCTCTCCATTCTAACCTGAACCCAAACCCAAACCCTAACTCTGATGGTCAGCTACCAGCACCACTCAGATAATCCCCTTTCTAGCTGTTCTGACTTTTCCAAGGTAGTTTCATATCCCTGGCCCAGTCCACACATTCGGTATATTGGTTCGAGTCTTTCATTTTTGTTTGGACACAGAGTTCAACTTGGTGGCAGAAATAACCTCAGATATTGAGCTGTGCAGTTCCCAAGCAGAGTAAATGGAGCATAGCAATTAGTCTACACTCTGGGGTGAGACCTGAGCAGGATGGAGGCATACAGGTTTTTTGAAGATGAGGACAGGTGTGGTCATGTGATAGAGACAGCACTCAAGGCAGAGGCTGAGGGGCTGCACGGAACACACACGTTTGAGAAAGAGCCCATCAGAAAGTGTAACGCTATTACTCACATCCTCCTTCAGAGAAGGCCACCTCACCTGAGCAGCAGGACAAGCCCTAAGCACTAAGCAGAGATGCAACAATTTAAAAAAGGGCTCAAAAGGTATGAAACATGAAAGGAGTGACAATGGCATTCACTTAGGAACTGGAATGACAAAGTTTAGGAGAAAATTTCCTGTTCCTGGGTATGTTTGAAGAGCTTCTCCTTGAAATTTAGGTAAGACACAAGCTTCATAGCGAGTCTGTAATCTGTCCCTCCACGTCCTCCCACCTCACTCAGTCCTCGGCCTCACTTGCCACTTCTCCTTCCCACTCCACCCCAGCCAGAGAAGAGTTTTCAGTACTTTCACTTCCGCCCTGCCCGAGCCTCTTTTTTCTCCTTGGAACTCTTCTCTACCCTTCCCACCCCGCTCCACACTTATCCTAGTTAATTCCCGTCTTTCAGATCTTCGTCACTTTCTTAGGGAAAGCTTATCTTTTGGTCTAGTTTGTTTGTGCTAATGAATACTCTCAAGGTTTTATGTGCCGCTTAACAAAATCTATAAGCATGCTGTTGCTTGTGTAGCTTCTATGAACGTATACCTCCCATAAGCTCCACAAAGGCAGGTAGAACTCAACTGTGGATTTCAAAGACCATCTCCATCTGACTCATACTGCTTTACCAAGTATTCCTGACACTGTACAAGTGAAAGAAATGGAAAAACATGAGGCACGACCTGAACTGATGTGTGAGAGGGTCAGCCATAGAACTTCCAGTATCCCCTTGGCCCTTTCTGACCCCTGTGCACTGTTCCACCGTCTCCCCTGCCATCCACAGTCCCTGCTTGCAGTAGGGCCAGATAGCTCCTTTCAGACTCAGGAACCAGCCCTGATTTACCATAGAAACAAACCAGGGGAGAAAGGGGCAGTCTTAAAACCAGAAGCACATTTGTGTGATTCCAGAACCACACCCCTTCTAATAACACTATACCTTGTACACAAAGGTGGTTGTTCAACTGCTTCCAGCCCCAAAGACAAAATACCCTGCAGGCAGTGCTGGCATGTGGTCAGAGAGACAGGAAGACACTAAAACAGACAATCTTCTCTGGCTGCACCCCAGCTCATCAGCACTCTCTACAGTTCCTTTCCCACCCCTTGCGCTGTTTGCTCCCCATCATCTTGGCTGGACTTTCTTCCCTGGTCTCTCTGCACATTCATTAATTCCTATCACCCAGCCCTCAGCTCTAATCTTGGACTTTGTGAGGACAACTAAAGCTAGAAGCTTCTTGAAAAGAGATATTGACCTGCAGTTCAGCCCTTCCTCTAAGCAGAATCAATCTTCAGGCTACTGCTCAAGAGGAGATGTATTTAAAAACATGCCCAGCCAATCAGTGCTGCAGATGTGTTCTGTTTGTCAATCCTGCTTGCATGCCCCGATTACTACCTGAGAAAAGCATGCCTGGCAGACGTGCATATGGGAATTACACCTTATTTGAAGAATTTGTTTCTGCAGGAAAAAGAAAGAATACATAAAAGAAAAGAAGTACCGTTATCTTGGCAGGGTGTCCACTGACAGAGTGAGGAAAGGTATATGCCAGCCATACTGAAAGCTACTCCAGGGAGGGAGCAAATTTCTGTGTGGCATTAGCCAGCCCAGGTGGTCCAGGAGGAGGAACACACACAAGGCTGAAACAGGGGCCCCCGGTACATACACTGCAGAAATAGGTCAGTGCCAGTTGTTTGCTACAAAGCTTGCTGATTTAGGAGCTTTGTGTTCTCTAACAGCCTAACTTACAGATGAAGAAATCAGGGCCCAGAGAATGACATATCCAACCTTTATGCATCTGGTCTACTGCACAGCCAAACTAGAATTTAGGGCCTCTGACATCAGTATATGGTTCTGTCCAAGATAAACTGCCATTTTTCATGTCACAAGCTGGGAGAAGCAGCATCCTTTCACATCTTCCTGTCTGATTCAAAAAACCTGGGATCTCCCATAAGCAAGCACAGCAATTGACCAATTACTTTTGCAAAGAGAGCAAAGAAAAGGATGTCAATTTACCCTGAGATCATTAGGAATAAAACACAAAGGGACAGAGAATGGGAGCCCAAGGGCATCTATCATGTCTAGTGATGGCCAGCTTTCACTGAATCCAGGTGTGCTCTTTAACATCTTAGATACATTAGCTTTTTCTTTTCTTTGTCTTTTTGAGACAGGGTCTTGCTATGCAGTGCAAACTGGTCTTGAGCTCCCTTTGTAGCCCAGGCTGGTCTCAAACCCACGGTGATCCTCCTGCCTCAGCCTCCCAAGTGCTGGAATTACAGGTGTGCACCATCACACGGGGCTATATTAGTTTACTTACACGTCACAGATCACAAGTACAGAAAGGTGAAGTGGCTTGGCTAAGGTCAGAGGGCAAGTCTGGAATGGAGCCAAAAATCTAAGTTCAGTTCTGTCCTGAAAAAAAATCTTGATTGCCTCAGCAGACAAGATGCAAATTAAGGTGAATTCTTGAACTAAGCTGAGGGACTTGGTTTTTGTTCTTTACAAAGATTGATATGAATTTCATCTTGCATGTGACCTTTGCCAGGAGCTGGAGGAGATGTGGAGAATGAGGAAAATGGGAGAATGTGGCTTATGAGGGTAGTGAATAGAAACCCCTTGTAATGTTAAACAGGTGCTGTGCCCCAGCTCTTCTCCAGAAAAGTTACTCAAGCACCCTGGTCATCGGTTTTCCCACCAGCGAACTCAGCAGAAGAGTGGCCACCTTTTGAGTTCTGAGGATTTTTGATTAGCTCATACAAATTTCTGAAAATATATCTTTTGGCTCCTGGGCTTCAGTGAATCTTGTTAAATGAGGTCCTTGATCATTACGGATATTAGGGATGATGACTAATAAATATCCTGCAGCTGCTGCTGGTGAAAATGATGTAATAATAGCCATGAAGCAAGATAATAACTGTTCTGGTAGGTCAAGAGCTGGTCAACGAGGTTGGCAATTCCCAACAGGCAATCAGTTTGCACCCTGGAAATACTGGGAAATGTCAACAGTCACTCATGGCCACAACCAAAGAGAGAAGGCACTACTGGTATCTAGTGGATAAAGACCGGGAATCCTATTATTACTCTATAGTTCACAGGCAGTCCACAAAATAAAGAATTATACCCAAAATGTCAATAGCACTCAAGTTGAGAAACTCTGATCTAGGAGGATGGAAAATCTAAGCTTGGGTAGTAAAAGACTGAAAATTTTATTTCCTTTGCTGATTACTTAATGCGTTCCTTTCAATTGCTGTTTTGACCGAGGATACAGTTCAGTGCTAGAGCACTGTGTATACCATGTGCAAGGCCCTGGATTCAATACCCAGCATTATAAAAAAATTATCTATGGTCTTGAACTGTTCAGGAATCTGCACCTAAAAAGAAGAGGGGAAAGTTGAGAAGGCCACAATGAAGCCATTGAATGGGACCTCTCCCCTGAGTGAAGACTCCTCCCTCCCCCACAGGTTTGTCTGGTGCAGTGGAGTCTCCAGATGTTCATATCAGGTGGAAATTCTACCCTGGCTATGGAGATATGTACAGATGTGCCAGGCACAAGCAGTCTTATGCATCCAAGCTTCTGATGGTGTGTGGGGATTCACATAAGCAAGAGGGGGCTTCGTGGAGGAAAGAGGAAGAGAGATTCCAATAAATGAAAGAATAATGGAACATTGATCAGCTCTTTATCACAGCAGGGGAGCTGCTTTGCTGAGCCCCAGAGCTGTCAGGCAGACCCTTGATTAAACCTGCACAACTCCCTGGATGGATGGCCCTGTTTAGCTCTCATCAGCAACTCTGCCAGAAAGGAAGAGTCACTATAGAAATTGCAAAGTGGGCTGAGGGCTCTCAATTAGGAAGGCTGGTGCCCTCTACCCTCCACCAGACCTAGCTCCAAATTCCAGAGTTAGGAAAGTCAGTTTGTTTTTTTTGTTTATTTATTTACAAGAAGTGTGGCTTGTTGGAGGACAGAGCAAGAGGAAGGTGGGGTTCATTGGGAAAATCTTGTGGTTTCCTCATTTGGAGCTGTGGGGGCCCACATTATTTTAGGTATTGCCATAGTCTTGCTGCAGGGCAGCAGGAATAACGTTAGAGTCACCAAACTCCAGAGGGCTCACTTCAGTGATGAAATCTCTATCATGTTTGGAATTGTCCTGAACGGCTTTGTGAATTTTCTGCCATGCAAGTGAAACTACTTCTCTTAAAATGTGAGGGGTCCTCAACACTCCTCTGCTGGAGACCACCAAGGGGTGCTCTCCAGGTCACACTTCTCAGACCCAGAGTGCCATGTGCCAGGGGCAGATGTGAAAGGCTATCTTCAGGAAAGAATTTTTATGAACATGAAGATGAATACTATAAGCATGATTAAAAAAAAAATAAAAGCATTATGAACACTTAAGCCTGGACAGAGAGGTGGCTGTGGAACTGATCAGCAGTTGAAGACCTTGTCGATAAGGTCTGATTCTTACTCATGGTTGAGAACTCCAGCAAATCACTGTACCACACACTCACACATCTTAGAGAGAAAGGACAGCCTCGGGTGTGTCACTTGCCATGCCCAGATGCGTCCTATAAGCTGAGTTGTGCCACAAGGGATTTGGCATTGAGCAGATGATGGGTGTGGAGATGCAAAAGTGGAGGACACGGACATAACTGAGTTGCTCTACAAAAGAAAGAAAAAAAAAGAAAAGTAAATTAGTAGGTAACACGTTCATGGGGTAGAGCAGTGAATAAGCAGCAGCTGCAGGAGGATAGGAGAAAGCAGGAAATGGTGGTTGCTGCAGGGGTTCCGGAAGTGCCTGCCATGGGTCAAGAACCCTGTACTGAGATCTCCTCAAGCAAATTTCAGTAAACAAGTGGCTACTAGTGTTTTGTGAAGGGGGCTTAATCCAGGGTTGCACTCTTATACACATCCAGGCTGCACGCTGCAAGAACACTCCTTTCCTTCCATGCCGGTACCTTACATTCCCTGACTGAAGTTCACAGCTTAATGGACTGCCCGATACAAGGTCGTATTCTACCAGTGGCCCAAATCCTCTTAATATTATTTTTATTCTTATTCCCTTCCAAATTTATCAACATATTGCACCATCTTGAGGAAGTACAGAGTCGAGGAGAGGCTAGTCTGCATCACGTTTTCCTTTTAACCAAAACCTATTTGGTATTTAGAAAAAATTTTGCTTTTAGTGTTTGACATAACTTAATAGAGTGCATTAATGACTGAAAATTTCTCTTGTAGTCAAGATACTAAGAAAATGAAAAGTGTTTCATCTGCATCACACAAAGCAGTAACCAGGGTGAATCTCAGAGTGAAGAATAAAGATTTGTGGGGGACAGCAGATGCATGTCAGTGACTTCAGACACACGCATATACCCTCCACAATTTGGAAAGTTCTTTTATATTTGTTATGTCCTTTCATAATGAGAACATTGCTGCATGTGGGTAATACTGTTGCCACTGTGCAGATCCTGAAACTGAGGCTAGAGAGGTTCAGAAATAGCTTATAACCCCGGGGAAAACCATATTTAAACTCAATATTTTAAAATGTATTATAGTCATTAATCACTTAATGATGTATGGAGATATGTCTGAGAAAGGCAGTGTGAGGTGATTTTGTCATTGTGTGAGTATCACAGAGGATACTTGCACAAACTAAAATGGCAGCAGCGTCACTAGATAATAGAGTCTTAGGGGACCACTACTGTATATGTGGTCCACGAATGACCAAAATTTCATTATGCAGAGCCTAACTATATTTTGAGTTGGGTGAAATCAGCAAGCCCAACAAATTTCCATGACCCTCTCACTGTCCGTTCCCAACATAGCTTGCCCCAGGAAACATGCCTAGCTGGTTCTTGGCGCTCATTCTCTCTCTCTCCCCCTCTCTGTCTCTCTGTGTAACTTTGTCTCTGTTTCTGTCTTTCTCTGTCTCTGTCTCTGTCTCTTTCTCTATTGTCTTTGGAGACAAATAGCTATTTGTCTCCATAAGTCCTAGCTTTTCCCATGAATGGAACAGAATTTATTTTGGGGAAAATGTCACATTCCGCCATCCTGCTTTGTATCCAGGTGAAGCTGCATGATGAGATTTCACAAGTGGAGTCTGAGCAGAAATGGAGGATATCAGAGAAGCAGGGCCAGGTCTGTGGCAATATGTACGCCTTCTCTATGCTCGCACTTCCTTGCCCTCTAGGGGATGCAGAAGGATCTAAGACCTTAGAAGAAAGTGGTGTCACAGCCAGACGGAGTGGCTAATCAGCCATTAGGTGGATGAGACATAAAGTTCTGTTTTAAGTCCTTGAATGTGAGGCATTATTTTGTAGCATATCAAGTAACCCTAACCACAATAAGCAGTCTAGTGTGTTGCTATGAAATGTAGAGATTGTGCTCACTTCAGCAGCACATGTACTGAGACGTGGGAATAACTGGAATCCATTACCTTAGCTTGCACCCAAACTGAAAGAACAGGAATTCCCTTTTTATTAGTACATGTTTGCAGTATGTAGTGCTTCCATTCCTTGTGTGGCATTGGTACACATACATAGTACATTTTAATTCGTTTTTCACCCCTTTCCCTTCTCTAGCTGCCCCCTCCCTCCATCTCTTGATCCCCTTCCCATTTGACAGGTATCTGTCTTCCTGCTTCCTTTTATCTATCTTTTATTTTGCTCTTTATTTATAATTTGGGTCTCTCATAGGAAAGAACCGAAGCAATATTTAAGCTGGTGTGTCTGATTTGTTTCATTTAATATTCAGTCTCATCTGTTTTCCTACAAACGACTCAAATTTATCTTTCTTTATGGTAGAGCAGTACTCCATTATGTGTAAATACCGCCTTTTCTGTGCTCATTCATCTGTTGATGGACTTATAGGTAACCTCCAAGATTTAGCTATTTTGAGGCATAAATTCCAATTTTGACATTCTTTCTTTCATGAGTAGACCCTGCATCAAGAAAACATGAATGTAAATAATACTAATAATTTCATATAGAGAGAGAATACAAGTTACCTCCTACAAGATATTTCCTTCTATATAATAGCTTATCCCAACAACTGAAAACCATAGTGAAAAATGCATGTTTGTCTTGTCTACACATGTGTGAGGAGGTATGTACCTGGTGGTGGCTGTAAGGGGTGTCCCACATTATAATGTTCAGAACACTGAAATCTGGATTGTCCACTGACATAAACTGAATAGCCAGAGTTGTTTTTCTTGCAGAAAAACTATAAATTTTGTAATTATAAATATTTTAACACTCATGTTTGACTTTAATTATATATTGGCAGAATTCACAGTTAGAATTTGGACTTTTATACATAGAACAAGTATTAGACACTTTCTTGGATTTAACACTGCCCACTTCAAAGAGTTTGACCCTGTGAACCATGATTTGTGTTTTTATAAGTTTGTTCACTTATTCTTTAAAAAGTAAATAGAACAGAAAAATGAAATTTGTATTAAGTCCCATAAACTGTACATGTGAGTTTATATCTCACATGGACTTCAAATATGGCTGAACGGGAAAGAATAAGACTGAATGAAATGTTTTAAGTATGTTGTGCCCACAAGGCATGCAGTACTTAGATATTTTATACCAGTTTTCATTGTCTGGCAACAGAACACAAGCACTCAGCAGCCACTAAAACTGAAATTATGATACTATTTTTTCCAGCTATAATCTGGCATGTTCTAAGTTTATATAAAACAAGTAGGTGTTTCCAATGTGCTTAATTCTTTACTATGGCCTCATAGAGACCATAATGACAAAGGTGTGGCCTGGCTTCCACAATAGTAATGGGTCTGGAGCCTGAATGTACTGTAATCTCTGCTCCACACTCTTTCCTTTAACTGGTATTACACCCAAGAACTAATGAACATTTTTAGACCCTTTTTTTTTTTCACCGATGAGGAAACCAATTACAGAGGTGAGGCCATTAACTCTCAAACAGCCAGTAAGTGCCAGAGTTATAGTAAGGACACCCAGGTTTTTATCCGCTATATTTTCTGTCACTCAGGAACATTGAAATATGTGAGATGGAGAGAACAGAGCACATTAAGGAGAAGTACATCTACGAAGACACAATATAATCTCTTCATAGAAATCCAAGAATATATCACAGCCATATATGTCTCTATTTATCATCTATCTCTCTAACTAGACATCTATGGCTGCTATTGCTACTATGTAAAAGAAATAATATGGCAAAAGAACAAATCACTAAGAGTTTGAAAACTGTAATTTAAACCTTTGGAAAATCCCAAAGTACAGAGCAAAAAAGCAAAGGTGAAGGGAAATAGAAAGCTTAGGGAGCATTGAGAATCAATCCATCTGGAAGGGAAGTAACTAACTAATAAATGTCCTCAGAAACAGAAAAACAAGTAGTAGTCAGAAAGTTTCTAACAAAAAAGAGAAGACTGTTTCCTAGAACTGATGAATGTCTGGGGCTCTCAGATTTGATGTGTCCACTGATTTCTTGGTAACTGGAATACAAGATACCTTACACATAAATTTAACCCCACGCAATTTGAAAATACCAAGTGTCAACAGAAGCATATCATTGCAGAACTGAACAACAAAAATTCAGACTAGCACATAAATCTTTCATTGGCACTAGTAGACATAAAATGGCAAGGACATAATTCCTTGTATGCGCTGAAGAAAATTACTTGGCTGTTACATATTTCCAAGCCCTCCCTGTTCCACCATTCTGTAACATCTTGCCTTCCAGGTTTTCCTTGGGTTTTAATGATGGTATCTCTTTACATACCTCTGTCTTTATACAGGATCCCCCAAGATAATAGTCACCACAGCAAGCTTAGCGTCCTCCTATGCTAATTGCAGGCACTCTTCAAAAGGCTTCTGCTCCAACCTCCAGACTACCTTTGTAACAGTGATATTAGCTCTGAGCAATTCTACAATAATTAAATTAAATATCACTGCGTCATTCCCTCCGGATTTTGGGTAGCATCTTTGATCATGTCTAACTTGCTTTTCCTTCCTTGTATAATGTAGGAGACCAGAACATAGCACCTCAACATATGCTCTTTGGTCATAAAAAATTATTTTAAGCTTATTATTTCAAGAAACAGCAGACATAGGAGAAGCTCTGAAAGCAGAGGTTATTCTTTTGCAGGGAAAATTTACATCTGTGAAGGAAGTTTCCACTTTCTCTCTTTCTCTCTTTGAATTAGGAAAAAGAAAAGAAGACTAAATCACAAGAGAATATTTGTTATCCGAGAAAGTTCTGACTAAATCTGTATAATGAATCTCACCTTTGTTTACCGTACTTTTCCTGGTCACATTCCATGAATGGCTGCTCTCCCATCCTTCTTTCTTTCTTTCAGTTGTGTAGTATATTTAAACATGATTTCTAAGCTATTTCTTTAGAATTTACTTGTTTTTCCCTTAGTGTCTACTATGTCTATATGAAGTATGTGTGTTAGTCACTGTTCTCTCGCTGCTGGGGCAAAACACCCAACATCCAAAGTTGAGGAAGAAAAGGTTTACTTAACTTACAGTTTGTGGAGATTTCCATAATCAGCTGGCTCCAAGGCAGGGTGGCATGGCAGAGGGGCAACATTTTAAGGGGACAGAAGACAGAAAAAGCAACAAGAGCAAAAGTGGCATGCAAGCCTCTTTTCCTCCCTTACATCGTGTGCAGGCTACCCACCTCGAGAGGGTGCAACACTGACACCATCTCTTTGCCTCCCCTTGCACAGGTTCATGATGTTTCCAAAGTGAGGACCCTGGCCCCCTGCTGTATCACTTAGTTAAACTTCTCAAATTGACACAATGAACAACCTCAGAGCAGTAAGGGCATGTCCTCTACACACTTAATTAAGCTTCTAGACTTCTTGAGTTGAAGGCATCAACCATTACAGGATGCATGTTTATAACAGTGTTCATTTTCTCTTCTTAAGTTTTTACTACTATTCTGTTTAAGATCTAAAATATCCCTCCAGAGCCCCGTGTGTTTGGAAGATGATTGGATCATGGGGCAAATGTATTCACCAGTGGATTCATCCATTGATAAATTCAGAAGCTGATTTTACTGTTAAGAGGCAGGGTCTGGTTAGAGATGGGTGACTGGAGTCTTGATCTGGGAAGTATTATTGGGCCTGACTCCTTCCCTCTCTGTGTATTTTCAGCTTGCATGAACAGCTTTCCTCGGCCACGCCATTTCTGCCTTGGAGCCAGCTGACATGGACTAAATCCTCAGGAGCCAAAATGTACCTCTCCTCCTATAAATTGTGGGTGTTACGTCCTTTGTCTCAGTAATGGAAAAGTGATTAATACATTTATAGTCCAACCAAGAACTCAAAAAAGTAGATGGAAAATTACTTTTTTCTCTCCTAAAATAATCAACTTTATTTTGATAAGTACTCAATGCATTGCCATGTACCTCATCTCTGTGGAAATTTTAAAAAAATAAATTTAGAACTAATGCTTAGCCTAAAGCTCAATGGTAGAATATGTTTTGAGCATGTGTAATGCTCTAGATTTGATATCCAATACAAAAATGAAAACCAGAACAAAAGTAAAAACTGAATTATACAATCAATGCACCCAACCATTAATGAAGAATTAGAGTGTAGTAAAAGCAACCCTTCAAATTAGTGAGGAAAGGTGGAATTATTTAAAAGTAGTGTTAGGGATAACATATAGCAATATTGAACAAAGTAAAGTTTATCTGTTTGACATGGTTTACACCAGAAATTCCAATAGGTGAGGTGTGTATATGAAACAAGTGCAGAAAAGCAAACAAAAGAATTTGAAAAATATGGGTAAGTCTCTGTTATCTGGGTTATTCTGATTTCCCTAACAATACAAAATCTAAAAACATAAAAGAAAGAGTTAACACTTAAGACTAACAAAAAGTTTTAAATGTTTGTATGATACGGATTGGAACCAAGAAGGTCCAACTTTGAAATGAAGGCGATTGGAAGGCCTCCAAAAGGGCCTCAGAAACAAAGTCTCTCTGACATTCTTCCTTCCTGTTTCCCACCCATGTTTCTTGAAACTTGTCCAACTCTTGGAGACAAGAGAGCCACAGAAACCAGAAGATATCTTCCCTAAGGCAGGTTATAGAGAGTAAGACCTTACTTTCTCAAAGCAAGGCATAAAACGCAGGAAGATCATTTCCTTTACCCTTTATCCTTCATTCCTGGACCCTCACTCCGGAGGGATTCTCTCCCACATCTAGATGGACGAAAAGCTACAAAGAGAGGGTATAGCAGTCACTTTCCCATCACTGGGGCAAAACACCTGAAATTAGAAACGTAAAGGAGGAGTGGTTTATTATGACTTACAGTTTTAGAGGTCTTAGCGTCTGTGTAACTGGATCCAAAACAGAAATGGCATAGTGAAAAGGTTAAGCTGTGCCTCGCACAGCATCCAGGGAATCAAGGAGAGAAGGGAGAAGCCAGAAATAAGAGGACTCCTTTCTATATCAGTCCCCCAAGTGACCACTTCTTTCAACCAAGTCCCATCTCTGAACATGTGAGATTGTGGGGAGACATTGTGGATCTGAACTATAACAGGTACCAAGCAGAGCTGAAACAGACAGGATGTCCCTCAGACTGTCACCATTAAATCACATCATAGTCACATTTCTACATGGCTGTCCATTCTTCATGAAATGTGAGCATAGAAATAGTTTTCATGGGTCTTTGCATCTTTATTTCTGACCTATCACATAAAATTGGTAAAATATATTTGTTATATTTTTCTCTTTTTTTTTTTTTTTT
>PVLD010030269.1:0-17027 GCA_004027595.1 Dinomys branickii
CAGTGGTGTGGAGCTTGCATAGCACATGAGAGGCCCTGGGTTGGATCTCCAGCACTGCGGAGAGAGAAAGGCACGAGGGTAGAACTCAAGAGTGTGGATCTTAATTTGTCCTCTGGATGCCAGCAAATCTCTGCTGCAATAGGTGGGCTCAGGGCCAGGAGAGAGATGCCAGCATGTCCAGGATCAAGGCATCACCCCCCGTGATAGACATGAATGAACTGCGTCCAATCGCTGTGCCTGTGAGTTCCCAGAGGGCATGCTAACATTTCCATAAGGACTCCCCTTGAGAGGAGGGCTTGGAGACAGCACCCCATCCCCAAGGAGCTGAGCAATGCTCTGATCCAGCACTGTGGGCGAGGCTTGTCCTGCAAGGCTCGTCCTGCATGCCCTGGCCTCCACATCCTCCCTCTATAGTGTGGAGTCGTGGGCAGGATTCTCCGGATTGCTTGTCTCTGATCAATTATGACTTACGGAGCCAGGGCAGGAGGGGCACACTAGGTACCGTTTCCCCAAAAGGTGGAGTATTTTTATCCTCTTAAGTACTCGACAGTGTCAGGAGCTGTTCATGAAAGACAACTGAGTACAAAGGCAAAGGTCTGAGGTTCAGACCTCTGAGAACCACAAAGAGAACCCAGGTGTTCCAATTCCCCCAAGTTCAGCCCAGGGTTCCCAGGGGGCAGCAGGGTCCCCAGGCAGGAGCCTGTGTTCCCAAGGTCTGACAGCCTCCTGGTTATTACACCTGCCGTCACTGCGGCCCAGTGGACCTTCTGAACTAAATTAGCTCCTCCTCGTCACAGCACCTGTTCCTGTCTCCATCTGTACAACTTGTAAGAACCAGGTGGGGACAGGCAGGCTGTCCTTGGCCACCAGGTTGGGTAAGAATGGCTCAGTTCCAGTTCAGCAGCATTGATCAAGATCCCTCCAAACTCTTTCTCTTCTCCAGACTTCAGAGTGCCCAGTCACTGGGGTGATCCCTCATGGACTCCCAACCTTCCTGCTGTTATAGGTAGCTCAGTTAGATAGAAATATTATAGGCAGTCAGACAGGGCTGGGCTCTTGAAGGAGCCAACATAAAAGATAAGATACCTGTGGGCCAGACCTCAAGACAAAAACACTAAACAAATACACCCACATACCTCCCCAGGGATGAACAACAGGGATTGATATTCTAGATAGGTAGCCACCACCTTGAAGAGTCCTTGACCCTTACAGGAAAAGCCCCGCTCTTCATTCATGCCTGCTTGTTACGTGACTCGCTTCCCCACTTGATCCCAGTTTACTCAGTTTTACCTGAATAATTATCCTTGCAGTCTTATTGGCTGGCCATAGTTTTGTGCATTTCCCCTACCTTGGACCCGCCTCACCTCGTGGTTTTTCCCTATAAAAGTCCCTAGAAAAGACAGAGTGGGGGGGTAACCCACTCGGGCCCCCCTTCTGTCCCTCTCTTGGACAGAAGCTTTCTTTCTCTCAATAAATATATTCTGCTCTTAACCTCCGTTGTTCCTAAAATTCATTCTTCAATTTTAGAGAACACGAACTGGTCTCAGATATCGTTCAGGTTGGGAGTTTTATTTTCCTGTATCACTGCCATCTCTCTCTGGAACTATCTTCCCACTCCTACACCAAGCGTGTGTGTGCATGCACACACACACACACCTGGAGCTCAGCCCCATCCCTCAAGGCTAATCTAATTCTCCAGCTGTAGGCAAAATGAGCCAACTGCCTACTCAATCCCTAAGACCCTAACTCTTTTACTGACTACAGCTTGACTGATGTCAAATTACTGATTTCCTTCCTCAAACTGGCTCCCTATCTCTCTCAAAGACCCCCGGCACTTTTGACTTTATGTGACAGGTCATGACATGCCATCAGCTCCAATGTCAGCCGCCCTCTTTAACCTCCTACCACAGCGCCCTCACGCGGACTTCTGTCACCTGGATTACTACAGCGTGTCTCAAGTGGCTTCCAAGCCCCCCCTCAAAAACCACCAGGACTGCTTTTCCAGACACGGATTTGTTCATGTTACTCTCCTCTCCCAGTCTTCCTCTGTTCCCCAGGAACTTCAAGCCCTTCCACACCCAGCTGCAAATACCTCACAGCATCTGCTGTCTCTGCTCTCCAAAGCACCCTACCCCCTCAGCACACCCACCCTGGCTCTTCCTGAAACACACCATGCACAATTCAGGCACTTTCCCTGTGCAGCCCCTACAAATGCCAGTGCCAATACAGACCCAGAGGCTGGCAAGGGAGACGAATCTGCCCAGCACTGAGGCCCAGTCCCGGTCACATGGGTGCATTTCAGTTTCATCATTTCCTATGTCACCTCCACGTGCTAGGTTTGCCCAAGACCCCCTGCACCTGAGGTGGAGGCTGGGGTCACTTTGCTCCCTTTCTAAGGGTGCCCATGTTTCTCTCCCCAAGCCAGGGCCCATCACCTGGCTTGCACAGAACTAGAGAGGGAGGCTGGGGGAATGGGCTGCTGGAATTCCAGGGCTCCTGACCAACACCATTGGACATCCTCCCCCGAGTTGTACCAGGAACGAGGAAACCCATGAGTGCTGGAAGTTTCTCTAAACAACAGAGTCCAGGGTACAAGGCAGCTCCAGCCGCAGCCCCCGCCCAGCTGGGAGCTGGCAAGGGTGTGGGGGTCGGCCTTTATCATCATGTCAGCAGGCCGGGGGCCCAGCCTCCTTAGTGCTACACTGGGCTGAGGAAGGGGGAGTGAAGGTGCATGGGTGATGGAGTGCTGTTTCTGTAGCTCGGTCAATTAAGAAGGAGTTAAAAGGGCCTTGATGCAATTCCACTTATGAGAGGAATGTGGCCTGGGGCCGTGGTTCCCAGTACCTGTTCTCAGCCTCTGGCCTTGCTTCTCTGATAAGGGGGCTCGGGAGTGAGGCTCTGTCTCTGGGAATGCTTTCCCTGAGCTACGTGCTCGCCCAGCATGTCCCCCAGGCCTCTCTGCACGTCCCAGCCTGTCTGCCCTGCGTTTTATTTATTCTCCACCCTCTAAGATGTGACTGCGTCCATCTCATCCCCATCCCTGTCCCAGGCAGGCCAGGCCCTGGGAGCCTTGAATGGACAACCACGCTACATCAGCACCAGGGTTCATGCCAGCATCGGTGTCCAGGCCCAGGAGTGGGCAGCTGCTTGAAGACATCCAAGAAAGAGCACTGTCCCCTCCAGCTGATGCCTGAAAGTCCACCCTCAGACATTTATTCCTGCAGCGTGGCACCTCGTATCTTCAGGAGTCTTCATACTCCTGCTGACTGCTTCTCAACAGGTGGTCGCAGGGTCCTTCCAGCGGCAGCTTTCCACCCTAGCATGCAGAAGCCTTGACATAGAGGCCTACAGCCTGCTAGTGAGAAGGTGCAACTGTGGCCCTATGAAGCCCTATGAGGCTCTCTGTGGAGAGCTCGGTGGCCCACGGTCCAAAGCCAACTGAGCTAGAGAAGGTCACTTTCTCTCAGGCTGCTTTTCCTGACTCTACACTTGAACTATACAGGACAGCTGTCTTGAGCTCCTGCAGGATATGTGCCTGCTGGGGCCTCTTCCCTGTTCTGGGGTCAGGAAGTGCACAGCTGAGCATGTCAGGAGACGATCTGACCTCACTCCTCAAGTACCCGAAGTTGCTTCCAAGCTGCTCCCCAGCTTCTCTCTCTGGACTGTCCTGTGGGTGCCCAGCCCAGGCTTCCATTTCTCCTTTTGGCCCGGACTGATTTCATCCTCACCTCACACCAAACAAGCCCTCCAGCCTCTGAGTAAATATGGAAGCAAGGTCTCGGGTCACCAGGGTCTTGAGGTCCATGAGACATTTCCAGGACCCCCTCTAACAGCAAGACAGCAGCATCATGAAGCTGGTACCTGAGTATCACCCAGGGTCTGGGCCTCCACACCTGTGGGAGCCCCTGTCCTGGTCCTGCTCTCCCGTGCTCACAGCACCTTGCCTGTGCCTGGGGCCTCACTCACGGTCACTTCTCACAAGTCTGTGTGCGTCTTTACCACCAGCACTCCAGCCTCTGGCCTTTTAACCCAGGCGTGTTAAAACCAACTTTGGGGATGGGCAGAGGATTCGTTGCCTCAAAGGCATCCTTGGCACTGCTGTGTCCCGGGGTACTGCAAGGAGAGGGTGGACATTTGGGGGAAGGAGGAAGAAGGAGGGATGAGTGAGACTAACATCTGTGAGTTTCTCTGCTAGGTTCAAGGATGGAGGATGTGGGGTATCCCATGACTGGACCAGGGGTGATTGGCAGGAAGGAAAAATGGGGATGCTTCCCTCTATCATGTGGTGGGACGAATTTGCAGGTGCCCTACCAAGAGAAAACTGTGTGTTTGCCAGTAATCCCTAAATCAGCATAATTTACCTCTTCGAAGCCCTCAAGACTCAGCTACAGCACTTCTCTAACCCCAGCTGTATTCACCCCAGAAAGTGGCTAATAAAAAAATTTCTGTCTTACACGTTTATGAGACTCTTAAATTGTAGTGATGGAACCTGACCCCAACTGTGAAAACCTAAAATCAGGGCAAAGATGCAATGCCTCTCAGCCAGAGCCAGTGTAGTTTTTAAATCCTTCTGAACAAGAAGATGGTTAAGAAGGATTTAAAAACTACATGGTTCGCTAGTTTTCTGAATTCCAAGGCACACTAGGAAGCCTAGAGGAAGTAGACTAGCAATGAGAAAGAAAGCAGTACTCAGACAATTGCTATGCTCGGAGACAGTCATAGATAGCTATGTACGTTGGTACCAAAAGGTTTAGATAGAAAAGTAAAATCTTTCCCTAATGGGATATTAGTGCAAGGTGGGATTTGCCTTCTAATTTTGGATCTTAAAAGTTGATGTAAGAGAGAATGTGATGTCATCCACAAGTTCACAGCAGTTTTAAGTAAGGGACACAGCCTCTCAGCTCAGTGGCCATACACCTAAGCCGGTGGAACATTTCCTATATCGTCACCGACACCCAGAGACCCTCCTGCCTGCTGCAACCAGAAATTCCTTCTCCAAACAGCTTTGACTCCTTGCCAGATGCCTTCCCCTCAGCCTGATGGTCAGAATGCACAGGGAGGTGTTTTTTTAATTTAGCTGGTTTTCTGTTTCTTTGTTCTTCCCTGTGCCTCATTATCTTGAGAGGTCTTTAATAAGTGAGCGGGCCTGGAACCTTCCTCTTCTGCTTCTCCCACATGGGTTTTTGCCACCCCCACGCTGTGGAGGGGGGTGGCTGGAGCCTCAAGCTGGCGCTGGCTTGGACAAGAAATGGGGAGAGGGCGTCTTGGAGCCTCCAGGAAATGTGATTTGCACCAACGCTTTCACTCCATCCTGCACACACACATATGAACACCCACATATTCACACTTCTCCACTCACAAGTGCTCCAGCCAGGAACCTCACAGTCATTGTGTGCCAAGAGCTGTTAGGTTATTGGAGTTTTGCAGGGTCAGGGTGCTCTAGTTTACAAAACAGCAAGTTAGGCATTGTCCAAAATCTCACTGTGTTGCTAGGGAACCACCCAGCCCACAGGATATTACTTATACAGTCTGATCAGGGAGACCCAGGTGCTTGGCATGCACGTGGCAGATATGGAATAGTCCAGATCTCCAGAGTGCTGCTTCTCAAAGCACCGGGTTTCCTGTCACTCCAGGAGAGATGAAGGGAAGTTGGTGTACAAGGGCACAGATGGGAACACTGAGCTGGGAACGAGGCAGTGACACAGAAGCCAGGCCCCCGCAGTGGGGCCCTCGGCCAGACACTGCAGCGACCGAATCTGCTGGAGCAGCCGCAAGGTGCGCTCACTTACAGGGCAAGTGTGGAGCTTTACACTCTGGGTGGTGCTGAGCTGTCTTCTGTAGGAGGGTCCAGGAGCGCCAGCCAGGCACACAGACCCACACCTACTGCAGCCAGAAGCAGACTGGAGCAGCAGAACACAGATCCAGAGAGCCACGGAGGCTGCAGAGCAAGAAGAACTGGGTCAAAAGGACTCGCATGTTGCCGGCAGGAGAGTTTAGATTTCACTTGCTTTAACACTGGACTTCCCGCAAGGACTATCACAAAGCAGTGCTCTAGGAATAGAACAGTTAAAAGCACGGTGTCCAGAGGCAGGCGCCTGGGTTCAAAGCCTACTTACTTGCAATGTGACCTTGGGAAATATACTTAACCTCAGCACATCTCCACACCTCCGGGCCTTTTGTTTTGCTTTTTTGAGTTGCTTTTGTTTCTTTTGCTGGACAGGAGATTGAACTGAGGGAGTGCTGAGCTCTGAGCTCTGTTTCTTACTCTTTTTTTTTTTGGATAGTGTCTCTCTAAACTGCGCAGGCCTCAAACTTCCCATCTTCCTGCCTCAGCCTCCTGAGTTACTGGGATTATAAGTGTGTTCCCATACCCAGCTCACATCTCAGTGTTGTCATTAGTACAGGGTGCGACAGTTTTCATCAATTATAAGACACAGAGTAGTTATTTTTGTTTGTTTTTAACATTTTAACATGACTGAGGTCACCTTAGAATCATTGGCTGGGTAGCAGTAATGACAGAATTGTCATCATTTATGCATCTAAGTCAAAAAAATCACAGAATGAGGCTGGATATGGTGGCACCTTTTTAATCCCAGCAACTCAGGAGGCTGGGGCAGGAGGGTTATGAGTTCAAGGGCATCACAGACAATTTAATGAGAACCTCTCAAAATAAAAAATAAAAAGGGGTGAGCATGTGACTTGGGGTAGAGTGTCCCTGGGTTCAATCTCTAGTACAGCAAAAATAATAAATAGCAATAAATTTTAAACATTTTACAAAAGGTCTAATGGCGGATGGTGGCCCACACCTATAATCCCAGCACTTGGGAGGCATAGGCAGGAGGTTCACTGCAAATTCAAGGACAGCCTGGTCTACTCAGTGATTTCAAGGCCAGCCTGCAACACACAGCAATGCCTTGTCTCAAAAAAAATACCAAAACTAAATAAAATATTTTCAAAAATTAAAAGGTCTGAGGATGTAGCCCATCACTACAGCACTTACCTACCATGGCCCTGTATTCCATCCATGGCACCACAAAAATAAAACAAAAAGATCACAGAATCAGAGGTTGGCAGTATAGCTCAGTGGTAGAGTATTTGCCTAGTATGCCCGAAGCCATGGGTTTGATCACCAAAACCGTACACATAGGAAATCTCTATACTAAGGTTTTTCATTTATAAACTTATTATGTATGCACAAGATCTATGATTTTGAAAATCCATGTCTAAGCAAGTCTAACCAGCTTTTTCATTAAACATAAAAATAAAAGTTAAGTAGTGAGAGCTGGGGATATAGCTCAGTGGCATAGGACCTGCCTGGCAAGCATGAGTTTGATTCCAGGTATCACACACACAAAAAATGCTAAATGGTGAGAAACCACTGTGTCATAGTTTTTCTTTCTTAGTGTTATAAAAATAAGATATATCTTACAAGTGGTGGCCCCTTTCTTACAGTCAGTGAAATATGGCTGTAAGCGTACACGCCTCATAAGATTGTTAAGGAAGATTAAGTGAATTAATACGAATTACTCAGGATGATGTATGCATATAACAGTCCCAATATGCATGCTGTCAAATGGCATATAATCTCAGCACTTGGGAGGCTGAAGCAGGAGGATTGTTGAGAGTTCAAGGGCAGCCTGGGGTACGTAGTAAGTTTAAAGCCAGCCTGAGCTACATAATGAGACCTTGTCTCAAAAAGGAAAAATAATGATAACAAATTTAAAATGGCAACAAGTGGAATATGATATTCACTTTAGAAACATTCTTGGCAGAGCTGTGCATGCGAAGAGTAGCCAGTGGGGACCCAGGGCAAAGATCCCTGCGGTTGTGGTGGGGACAGTGAAGTCCTGGTTAATTGTGGCCATGGGGACAGACAGAAGTGATGCACTGGGAGAAAGAGTCTGGCAGGTGGGTCCTCACGTATCTGTCGCCGACGTGTGCACACGAGGGAGAGGGTGGAGGTGAGCCCAGCACCCGCCTCCAGCCGGGCCATGGACTGGAGCTCTTGCCTGAGAAGGGAGACCCAGAGAAGCAGGTACGCGGAAGTGAACAGAGCGTTCTGGGCAGACACGCTGAGAGGGAGGTCCGTGAGCCTCAGGTGGGAGTGTCCGGCGAGCAGCTGGAAATGAAGCTCAGGGTTCCACAGACACGCCCAAGGCTGGGAGAAGGAGGAAGGAAGGCAGAGGAGAAAGAAGGAGGCGAGCAGGGAGCTGAGCCAAGCGCCGCCCGCAGCACCGCTTATTTCCCACCTGGAGCAGTCATTCCATTCTCTTTCCTACTTGATCTTTTATTTCATTCTATTTTTGTTTATCCATTTTGAAACAGGGGCTCTCTGTAGTCTAGGCTGGCCTTGAACTCACTATGTAGCCCAGGCTGACCTCAAACTCACAGTGATCCTCCTGCCTCAGCCTCCCGAGTGGCAGGATTACAGGCGTGCCCCACCATGCCTGGCTGCTTCAGCTGTTTTTACATGTGTACATCTCCCCAGCGAAGAGTGAACTGAGGGCAGGGAACTCCAGCGCTCAGCCCAGAGCACAGATGTGCTAGCTGCTCTGTGTGTACCTACTGGAGGGATACCTCCCCCTCAGAAGCCAGGTCTCTGCCTCACTTACTCTTCCCTGGTGCCTCTCAGTCTGTGCCTGGTGAGGACAGAACAGAGCGGACTGGGAGCCAAAATGCATCAGGAGAAGGGCAAGATGCCAGCATCCGTGCTCACTGGGTGAGGAGGAGGGAAGGAGAGAAGACAATACAGGATGCTGGGGATACAGCTCAGGGGCACAGCGCCTGCCTGGCAAGTGCAAGGTTAGAGTTCAATTCCCAGTACCAAAAAAACCCAGGATGGAAGAGGTGAAACCAGAAGGTGAGAGAAGGGAGAACTAAGAACACTCCGAAGGGCAGCCGTGAGATCCGACTGCTGTCTGCATTCCACCTCGGAGTTCCACAGACCTCCCTCCACCCACTCTGCATTCCTAGTTCAAGTTTTACACACCTTAGGCAGTGTCTAGGGGGATGAAGAGAGAGACCAGTTTCAGGAGATTACGGTGGGACCCACTGGGCCTCTCTGGCTGGTCAGTCTGGAACTGAACCCCTCCCTCACCTTGCTGGGTGGGCTTTGGTTTCCTCAGATTCATAGCTGACCCTCTGGTTCTCTCTGTTTTTACTTGGGCCTCTCCTCAGCCTGCCAGGACAGCCGGCTGCGTGGGATGCATTTGCCTCTTCCACGCTTGGTGAGTCCTTTCTCCTGCTCTCCTGTTGTTCAAGACCTTCTCCCCCTCTCGCTGTCGTGTGTCAGGGTCTCCTGTACCTACTGCCCATCTCTGCCCATGTCTGTCCTCTACCAGGCCCCAGGAGCCAGGACTCAGCTCTGCAGTACACAGTGGGTTTCGGTCAAAAGAGTCAACTGCCTGAAGGTCTCTTCTGACTGTCCCAGGACTCTGCACCCCCACCCACAACGCGCAGGCCTGCCTGTCACTCCCATGCATGCTTCTGTGGTCACATCATTGTGCTGAGTGAGTCACTGTCCAGCTCATGAAGGAAGGTTAAAAGGGAAGTATAGGGCTGGTCCCTGATGCACACTCACCTGACTTTCTGAGAATCCCTTCGCCATAGGGGGAAGTCCAACCACCGCCTCTGGACTCGAGTTGGGAAGAAGGGTAAAGAAAGACGTAGCCTAGAGCTCATCTGCTGTGAACTGAGCTCTGGTGCTTACCAACGCTGAGTGGCCTCTGGTCCAGGGGAATAGAGGGAAACAGAGGCTGGCTGAAGTCAGAGAGATGACACCCTGCCCTGTCCATGGGCGCCCCAGAAGGTTTGGATTCTGGTCACTGTGCACCTATCCTCCCACCTCAGCCCATCACAGAGATGCTGAATGTGTGTCTCAGCTGTCGCTCCCTTGCCTGGTTTTGGCTTTGTCACAGAGGCATCCCACCCACCCCTCGTATACCGTGGGACTTCCTGCAGTCTCTCTTTGATCTTCCTCACCCAGGCCAGCTGAAGGCAGCGGGGGAAAAAGTCACCTCTGTCATCAGAGCTGGAAAAGAAAAGCTGAGATTGAACAGGAAGGGGCTACTGGGAAGTCCTAGGGAGACCACAAAAACTGGAGACTTGAGAAGCGTGGGACGATGCATGGGAAATAGTGGCCTTTGGGATCCAAGAGAGTCCCCAGAGACCAAGGTTTTATAAGGAGGCTCTGAACCAGAACTAGAGTTGGAATCAACAGGAGGAGGCTGGAAGTTCCAAAGGCGGACACAGAAGGCGGATGTCGGAACCCCACATTGTGAGAGAGGCCAGGTGAGCCATAGAAATAGGGGACGTGGGGAATGAAAAGCACAAAAAGGCCTGACCTTCACTCCAGGAATCCCCGGAGGGCACAGTGGGCATCTGGCACCTAATGACTCCAACATGCATGCTGGTGAATACATAAATAGAATCTGATTTGCCCAAGCTCCAGTTATTCAGAGGTGAAACCCCAAGGGAGGACCAGACCAAATGAGAAGGAAACAGTACAGACTTTGGAAATGGGATTTCCTGGGCATGCAGGGATAGACAGCGGTCTTGGCTCAGAGAGAGAAATAGGAAAACTGATTTTCTGAGACATTTGGTGTATGTCTCAGTCCTTGGTTTATGCAACTGTCAAGTCTTCTGCCTCAGTCAGGTTTGTCCCAGTTTCTCAGGTGGTTCAACAAGGTGGCAGAGACATTCCTTTGTTCCTTCCTTTGCTAGCACTGTGATCATTGAAATATCAACTGAGGTTTGGGTCCCACCAATCAAAACATCTGTCAGCCACACACCATCCCCATGACTGTCAGCTGGCTTTGTGACTGGGCTACGGCAGTGCTGGGCCCCAGAAATGTTGATTGCACTGAAATGACTTGGATGAGGATCAATTTAACAAGGGGAAAGATCAGCAACTGGCTTGACTTGGGGACAGAGATGACTTTCTTTTGCACTGAATCACGGTCCTAATGAGGGCTCCCAACTGGCACGTAGAACTTGGGGTGTTGTCACATGGAGGCACTGCCCCTGTCGCATGAAGGCACTGTGCTTCTGGCCCATGGGCCATGGGTGAGATGCTGCTAATGAAGGGCCAGCCCAAGGGCAGCAGCTGGGCCCTGCTGTGTTTTCAGAAACTCAAGATTGCTTCTGGTATCAGCAAATAGCACCAGAAAATTTAATCAGAAAGCAGGGACTAAATAAGCAAATAAGAAACCAGGGACAGCTGCCTGCCATCACCCTAATTTAAGAAAATATGCAATCCACCATGGTCAGCTTTCTGCTGTCCCCTGGCTCTCCCTCCACACACTCCCAAGCCATAGGCCACCTGCACTGAGACAGAGGTCACAGCCGTGGGAGCACAGCCCAGCACCTAGCATGAGCCCTCAGCCTACGTGTAAATTACCCCCAGATGGACAGAACCACAGCTTAAGCGCCTACCCTCCAACCCCTGCTTTGCCTTGGAGCTGGGGCTCTACTGTGCTCTACTGGGGTCCCCAACTCACTGTTCTTTACACGTGGGAAACCCTCTAGCCACATTCCATTGCTCACATTTCATTGCTCACTCCTTCCCTCCTTCAAAGAGCAGCTCCTCCCAAGGCCTTCTCTCCACCCGGGCCAACACAGCCTGCCTTCCAACTCCTTCCATTTTAACTGCTTTCAAAGCACCCACCTTTATTTTGAGATAAGGAAGGTCTCACTAAGCCACTAAGCGACCCAGGCTGGGCTCAACTTTTCTATCCTCCTGCCTCAGTTTCTCAGAGGGCTGCGATGGTATGTACTGTCATGCTCAGCTCAAAGCACCTTCCTCTAGGTGAAGTGTTTTCCTCTATTTTTGCTTTTATTTTCGTTTTGTACTTCTTTTTGTCGTCTGTTCCTATGCCACCCCAAGCCCTGCCCATTCACCCATACCCTGAGAATGGGACCGTCTTGCTCACTATCACCTCCTGAATTGTTCAAAGGGCCTGACTCACAGCAAGCTTGCAGTCCTGTCTGCTGAATGAATGAAGGGCCATCCCTTCCTCTCCAATGACCCGCCTGACTTACCATCAGAACATGAGCTGCTTTTTTCGGTAAAGGATGTGGTATAGGGTGTTCCTGGTCATTCCTGTCGCAAAGCCATCTACCAGGCTGGCTCCCTTGTGCGGGACCCTCTGCTAGGTTCTCTAAGTGTCTTAGATCATTTATTCCGTACAACAACCTTAAGCGGTGGGTATATTTATCCCCACTTAACAGAAAACCAGGGCTCGAGGAAGAAACTGCATTTCCCAAATTCTCTAAGCTCATTCATAATAACTCCAAAGCCTAACCATCAGGAAAACTTTTCCTGGGATAAAACTAGAGCAGTTGAACCATTCTTACTAAAACCTGCCCCCCTGGGACCACCACCATCCCTAAACACCAGTAGCCCTGTCCCTGCCTCCTGGGGACAGCTAGCCTACCAGGGGAAAGGTGCTCTGGTCACTTTTCCGCCCTCCACACTATCAGATATTTCCAGGTAGAAGATTCATCAAAGCTTTTGGGGGCAGGGGACAGAAGGGTAAGGAGGGGGAAAGAGAAAGTTGGGGAGAGAGGGCTGTGGGGTTCAAAAACCTCCTTTCTAAGCATCCCCCGCCCCGTACTTCTGCAAGGAAGGCTGGCTCAGAGCCTCCCTTGCCCTGACCCGATAGGCATCTCCCACCCAGAGCTATCTCAACCACAGAAGGAAACATCAGCCCAGCACAGTTAGACTCCTGAGGTCCAGGCAGCAGCCTAGGACAATGGGGCGGGGTTTCCTAGGACAGTGGGTGGGGTTTCCGGCGCTGCAGTGGCGTAAGGACCATTGAGAGAGGGGGACGCGAGCCCTGTCTGGCAGGGGAAGGGAGAAACTCAGGACCCCGGCAGACACCTGTGTGGGCAGGGAGACGCCAGGCTCCGTGACCCCCAGCTGCTGATTCATCGAATATCTCCAGGACGAGTCACTTCCCCTCAAGGCACTTTTGTGTTCTCCTCAAAGGGAGAGAGTCATCCTGCACCCACCCTTCAAGGGTACAGAGGAGATGGGCAAGGGAGAGAGAAAGAGATGGAAGGCCTGTTGTGAGTAGAGAGCCCTTTAAGAAAGGCACGTGTATCTGCCTTACAAAGTGTCCTGTGTACAGCACTTGTAGGTGTCACCTCACCCTTACTTTGACAGGGTCCTGTGAAGGAGACCCCTATATTGTTCCCATTTAATAGATGAGGACCCTAAAGCTGAAAGGGTTTAAGTGACTTGGCCCAGGCATTTCTGTGCTGCTTCATCCTACATCCAGTCAATAACCATTAACACAACTGGAAGCCAAAACCCACCAAGAGTCTTTTTCCATGGGGCAGGAACAGTTCCACTGTCTTCCTGGGGCAGCCTCTGGCCCAGCAGGGCCATGTATAGCACAAGCATGTGGACATGTATGGAGAGGGGGGGACCTGTGTGGGCCTTCCTGCTTTACATAATCTCTCATCTCTGTGGACCCTTGGGGGACAGAGCCCTCTCAGCTCACTGCATGGGTGAGGACAGCAGGAAATGGGGAAGATCTGAATTTCGGGTTCAGTTGTGTTGCACATGGCGGTATGACCTTCATCAGCCAGATGGTAAGAAAGCAGTTGGCCCTTTCAGAGGATCCCCAAGGCCTGAGAGAGCCCTCCCTGTGACTGAGTATGAAGTGCTGTGCTAAGTCTGTAAAAGGGCAGTCAAAAGAAGAACAGAGTGTGAGGCCAGGTCCCTGAGTCATCCATACCCACTCGGCACTGCTGAGGATGTTGAGGCAGAACAAGTTCCCATGGATGATGTCCTCATCCGGCACCATGAGCAGGACACAGACACCTGCACTCAAACCCAAGGTTGCCTTCGGGGTTAACAAGTGTGCCAGAGTCTCATCTGTCCGAATGTGAGTTACCCCTCTGGTTCCTCTCCTCCTCCGTCTAGCACAGCCTCCCTGATGTCCAGGTAACTTCTCTCAGCACCTTCTATTAAGCTTATTGGCCAAAGAGGCTCAGTAAATCCACAGAAACCATCAGGCTGCTAACAGCAGAAGGAGCAAAGTGACCTTCTTGGAAGACAGCATCATCTTGTAGGGTATCTTCCCTGAAGAACCTCTATGAGGACCGACTCCAAGTCAATGCTGAAACCTCAAGTTTTTGAACAGGGCTTTGGCAGCGTCCAGACTCAAGACCCAATTGGTTTTTCTGGGTGTAACGCTGGGACCCGAATGGACCCTGTGAGGTTCCTGTCACCTCTATTTTTGTCACCATGTCTGGGAAAACTGACTGAATTTCCTTGTATTTGGAAGCAAGCCCAACTCTGCAGTTGGGTGGATGTGGCCACATTTCCGCACCCAAGTTTCCACAGATTTGAAAACAAGGCTGGGTGTTGCAGAAACAGCTGTGCTAACAAGCAGAGTTCTTATCTGTCCAGGCCTAGTCCTGCCGGGGTGTCCCAGAGAGCCAGGGTAGTGACTAAAGAGTGGCCAGCCACACCCAAGGGAGACCGCGGATGGAGGAGCGCAGCTGAGGCACAAAAGGGGCTGGCTCATCAGATAAGGAGCCCCGAGAACACTCTCAAAAGGACTAGGAGAGTCAGCTCACCAGTGTGAAGGGCTCTCTCCTCAAACTGCTTCCAGAACCTTCTCCAGAAATGTTAGTCTGATGATCCTCAGCCCACCTGAGCCATTCCTTCTTAGCATTTCCAGTACTCACATCTGAATGGGTACAGGTAGGACACAGTAGGCATCACACCCTATGTTCCTATCTCAGTGTGCAAATGTCAGCTCTGTAGCCAACTTTTGTTTTGTTTTTTGAAATAGGATCTTGCTGTGTAATTCTGGTTGGCCTTGAAGTCACTATGTAGCCCAAGCTGGCCTCAGTTTGTGATAATTTTCCAGCCTCAGCCTCCCACGTGCTGAGATTACAGGTATTCATCACTGTGCCTGGGGAAGATATGTCCCCATGTTTTAAATAGGGTGCAAGGACATGGACACTGAGCCAGACTACTGGGCATAAACCCTGCTTTGTCACCTGCTGGCTGTGTTACCTTGGGCTGTGCCACATCTCTTCACTTCAATTTCCTCACTTATAGCACAGGATAAGAATACAGGAGAGCAAATGAAGTGGCCTGTGATGTTTTAGAGCCCTTTGCCTGGCAAGGACTTTGTCATTGTTGCTGGACAGGACAGAGGATGAGTCCATTGCCAGTTTTTCCTCTAACCAACCTTCAGGTCAACTGTGAGCCCTTAGAGTCCTCCATGCACCCTGCTAAGGCCCAGTTTGGGACAACCACATCCATATGAGTCCTTTGTCAACATCAGGGTCTTCCCGCATCTTCCCAGTGGTCTTAATAGTCCTCAGCTCTGGCTGCACAGCAGAGCCACCCAGGGAAACCTGGAAAATACTCCCACCCAACACTTACCCTAGAGCTTCTGACTTAACTGGTGTGAGATGCCACCGGGCCTTGGTTGTATTTTCAGTACCTATGAAGCGAGACTTAAAGAGCAGTCCCCTTCCCTTCCCCCCCAACCATAGCTAGAACTTCTTGTTCTGGTCCAGATAAGATGGACAGCTATGTCCTGTAAACACAGTTTATGTCACCTTGTTCTCGAAGGGTGTGCGAGGCTCTGTCTTCTTTCAAGGCTAAGTTATTCGCTGCTTTGTCTTGCTTCTGTACTCTCACTCCTCTGCCCCAGCTCTGGACACTAATCCCCTCAGCCAAATGCATCAAACTAGAGCCTTGCCTTTGCTCTAATGCCCTGTGAGTTTGGCTGGGTCAGTGTGTGTATGTAAATAAATCTTTTTTCCCCACTGGTCTCACTGATCTGGATTCTGCAACACCTGGGCTGAGGTGCCTGCTATAGAGTGGACAACCTGTGGCCAGCAATTCCTAACTCAAGGAGGTTGGAACAGGTAGCCCAGGAGAGAGGGAGCAGGACGCCCTCACACAGCCATCTATAGAGTCAAAGAGATCAAGGCAGTAAGTGCTTCATTGAGTTAGCACTGCTGGCCCAAGAGAGGGACCAGGCCACAGTAGGGAATTTTCTTCCCTTCCAGAGTAAAGGCCATGGCTTCTGGGCAGGAACGGTATCAAGGCACAGCTCTGGCCCTGGTTGGTCAGAGGAGACCCCTGACCACTGAGGGAGGTATCAGCCAACTGGGTGGTACCCACTGAAGGCCAGTCCAGTTTCTAGGACTGTCCTTAAACACTTACTATAATATTATTCAACAAATGAGTGGCCACACATTTTTATAAATTTCCAATTTTCCTTTTAAGAGTGTAAAACTAATGCTTGCTCATGGTAGGGAAGCATAAAGTGGAACCCAAACCACCCACAACCCACCATCCAGAGACAAAAGCCATAAACATTCACCCCAAAGGGCTCCCACCCCACAACCCCCGACCCAGGAGACCCAGGCATATCTCCCTCCGCCGGGACCTGAGAGGTGGCTCTCTGAGAGGCAGACACTCTGTCTCCCTCACAATCAGAGGTTCCAAAACCTTGTAGATCTCTTTCTGTTAATCTCTCTCCTCCGGAAGCAGGAAAGGGCGGGAACCTTAGCCTGCTTTGAAGAGAAAGAGAAAGTGAGTGACCAGGATGGGCCGGGACCTTGCAACACCACATGGAGGCTTCAGCAAACATTCCTGGAGTGTGACTAAGGAGAAGGATGCGAGAGAAAATCACCCCAGGCCCAGAGGAGTAAAGAAACCACTCAGACCTGACACTAAATGAGCTAATAACTGTAATGAGCTGAGATGAAGCCTGAGTCCTAGTCAGTGGCCTGCCAGTATTTGCTGATGGTCTGATTTTATTACCCAAGATATTGGCAGGTATGTGCCAATGGAGTGATAAAGATCAAAAGGGTTTCCTAGTTTGGAAAGAGGAAAGATTGTTAGGGTTTGGGAGATCAGAGATGGTTTCCTAGATTTGGAAAATGAGCCAAGACTTCAGTTCTGAGCTTTGAAATGCTCAGGAACCACACCCAGGGTGGACAGAGGCTCAGCAGGCCACATACTGGGCCCTGATTGCCCCCATTCT
>PVLD010030270.1:0-17046 GCA_004027595.1 Dinomys branickii
GGGACTTTCCCACGTCTCGCCCCGGCAGCCTGGTCCGCCCTACCACATCTCCCCCGGCATCTCAGAGAAATACGCCCAGTTTAAGCTTCCCAGCCGAGGTCCTGGCATTCACGCTCGCCAAGTCTGTCTCGAGCTGGTGGTGTTTATTAAGGAGGTTCGCTCCCTTGCTGCTCACCTGGTCGCCATCTTCCCCGGATCCGCTTCCACTTACTTTAATGAGTGTCAGTTGCCAACTTTTGGTAGAAAATGAAGCACAAGAAAACAGAAAAAGAAAATGAAGCATAAACTATAGAGATGAAATACCCCGGACCAGAACCACCAGGCCTTCTGGAAAGAGAAAGCAACCCAGCGTAGAGCCTACTAAGAAGCAAAGACATTTCCAGGCATAGCTCCATCCAGGAAAACTTTTGCTCCTCTGGAGATCATTTACTAGATGTGTGGGTGCTCTCCTTTTCTGTCTCTCGCTCTGCCTCTTATCTCTCTCACAAGCATCATAGCTGACCGACTGGGAAAACTGTGACCACTATGGAATTTCGGATTAGAGAAGCGAATGTGAGTGGGGAAGCCTCTAAGAAGGACAGGTTGTGACTGGGAAGTACACACAGGCAGACTTATATGTGCAGAAAATATACATATAAATACACACGTGTGCAGTTACGGGAGCTTGTGGTCCAGCACCTCACCCCTCTGCGATACAGGTGTGTTTTACCTTTTGTTTGTCTAGTACTCATTGAGTCTGATTTCTCTACCGCCAGATTTCTCACCAAACTTTGTGACTCTGAGGTGATGTTTTGTTGTTATTTTTTGAGTGTAAGTGATAAAAAATGCCTACTTAATGTTTGGGGACACATATACATATATTACATTCAACTCATTAAAATATTTATCAGTTCACATACTTACAGCAGTTCTTAATTTCCCCCACTGGGAAACATTTTGTAATAGCACAAGCTAAAAAGTACTTAAAAAGAAAAAAGTGCTATGAGAGGATGTTTGATGTTGGGTGTCTTACAATGATAAGTAAGATGATTTTGCATTTTTAAATGTTTTTTTCAAGCTCAAAAACATGAAAGAATTTAGTGAGGACTCAAAGTATGGGATTCAACATGGGGGTTTACATTGCTCAAAAGTAGAAAATAAATATTAGGAAAATGTCCTGTTACATGCTTTGTGTTTGAAGAATAGTGGCCAGATATTGTTAATCTCTTTGAGAAAATTGTAAGCAAAGAAGAAATAAAATGCAAATTAAAATGAGTCAGAATTATAAAGAGAGAGACCAAGAATAGTGTATTATATAATGTAATGGGCAAAGGATGGGTTTTCCTGGGGTAAATGGACCCCATAGGTTCATATACAGGGCCTATTAGACAAATACCATTTATACCTCGGTTTACTTAAGTGTAACACTGGAGAGATAATAGCACCTATTTTGCAAGCTTATCAGAATTAGATTAAATAATACACTAGCTGAAAGGACTTAGAGCATATGTTGGGTATATAACTCAGGCCTACTAAGAGTCAACTATAAAATATTGGATATTCAATATTTTATTCAACTGTCACATGCTCAAGGTTGGGCACATGAACATTGACAGTAAGGTCACAGCTCCTGTTAGATCTAAGGTGAAAGCAAAATTACATTCGGAACAAAGGTCTGTAATTAAGGAATTACAGTAAAGGTCAATTACCAGGTAAAAGCAGGAAAATGTCACAACCTCACAGAGCCAGGTGGGATTAAGGCTTGAAACAAGTTAAATATTGGATGATGCTAAGGAATGTGCCAAGTGTTGGCAGGAACAAAGCTTAGACTTGAACTCGTAATTAATGCCTGAGAACTGAATCTAGCAAAAGCAGAAGAGGAAGTAGGAAGTTCAGGGGAAAGGCAAAGTGTAGGGTGGTCCTCAAATTCTACCTGCTGGCCAATGTTTTCATTTGTATCAGTACTTTTAAATGTACATAAACATTGTAGTCAGTGGGAGTCTCTTATATCCCAGTTACTCAGACAGCAGACTTCTTCCTATTCTCTCTTATTTTCTAAATGTGCCTAATAAATCTGCCCATGACACACACACACACACACACACACACAGAGAGAGATCATTATAATAAAACACATGATACAGAAAGAGAAAAAAGTCTACCTGACTTCTGCCACAATTTCATATCCATGAAAACAGCCTATAAAGTTTTGGCCTATAATTTCAGATATTTTTGGACACTAATATGTTTCATTCATTCATATGTGCATGTATCCATAGAAATGAAGATATTACTGTAGTTGTAATACATAGCAATGGGAAGTACCAATCTTTGTTTATGTTTAACAATATAGATTAGGTATCTTTCCACGTGTATGAGATGCATTCGTATCTACTGACTTCTTTTTAATGACTGAACTTTATTTTGTTCTACAGTGGTTCATAAATTAGTTAAACCAGCTTTTGTGAAGCAGCAGTATCTCCCAGGATTGTTTCCAAAAAAATATAGAGAGTAGGAAATTCCATCGCTGTCTGCTGTTCTTTTCCACACTCATGACGTTAGCACGGCGGTTCTTCAGGGAAGGAGGCCCCTGATCTCCACGAGTTTAGATGAGATAATTTTAAGTCACATTTTCCCACACACCTCACAGTAGCTGCTGCTTTAGTTGAAGTGTTCAGCCAAGCACAGATCTGAAAGTTACTTGTGTCTTCCAGAAGAGATTCTGCACCCCCTCTCTTCAGAACCTCTCTTCTCAATCCTGCTGAGGATTTCAGGAGGCCATCCACTTGTTCTGTCCCTCTCTGTGCCCATGGGCCTCGCTGCCTTGCCCTGCCATCTGGCCGTGGAGGGAGAAGAATGGTTTTCCCTAACAGGATTCCCTAAGGACAAATCCTAGGGAAAAGACATCTTCTAGCCTTGACTTTTGTATCCCTGAGCTCTGTACACAAACCATCTTGAAATCATATCCTCAGAATCTTTAACATCATAAAATATTCACTAGTTAGCAAGGGACTGTTACATTCTTTCTGTAGCAAATGATGAATTATTGCCTTGTATTTATTCAGTTAATAAAGACCTGTCTTTTTGTCCTATAAAAGAAGAAGCCATGCTTTCAAGTCTTATTTTCTTAACATGCAGTCCCCACAGCACTTGGCGTGAAGATTGACATTGCACCAGCAGCCAATGGGCCGCAGAGATGATTCCTATGGATGTGGTCATTGAAGGGATGGAAACGTTTGACACTGACAAGGTCAGGGTTCAGATATGATGAGTCAGTTCAGAATGTACTGCATTTCTAACTGCTAGCGATTTGACGACTTGTTTTTGTTCAAACAATAAAACCTTGCAAGGCCAGGGCTGGTAAAGAAGTTTAGCCATGCTCTCAAGGACTAGAAATTTTCTATATTTATCTCTACCACATTAAATACATAACTATTTATGCTCCTGTTGTGGCCTCATATTGCTGCAAGATGGCTCTTAAGATGCCAAGCATTATCCCTTCGCTTCAGGCAGTGATATGCTGAGATTGATCTGGTCGCTGTGGAGATATTATGGTACAAGCATCTGCTCTTCTTGCCATTCTAAGGTACAGTCTTTCTCAGAAACACTGCCCACTCTCTTCAAAGAGCCCCAAAGGAGCTATGCCTATCACCTGCACCATGATCAACCCTACCAGCACAAGAATTTGAAACAAATCTTTAGCCAGATACCTTGTTCTGCTCATTTGCCCCAGGTCTCTGCGAGGAAGACAGTGAACATGTATACTGGCCAAGCCCTCAGTAACTGACGAAGTGAAGATTCAGCTAAGTAGACAAAAAGAAAATAAAAGATACAAGGAGAATCAAGAAGGCAGCCAGGCATGATGGTTCATGCCTCTAATCCCAGCACTCAGGAGGCTGAGGCAGGAGAATCACTGAGAGTTCAAGGACAGCCTGGGCTACATATTGAGTTCAAGGCCACCTTGAACTACACAGCAAGACCCTGTCTCAAAGAAAGAGCATTTTATTTTTATAATATTGGTTCCTCTTCTTTAGATCTTCGATGATTTTATCTCCCCAAGATAAAATCATGTACTTGCTGCAAACTTGCACTAATAAGCATTTCTAAAAACAGGGAACCAAGAGACTTCAATTTCAGAGTAGAAGGGGAAAAAAAGATGTTAAGAAAGAAAAGTTCTAAAGAAACATTACTAAGTTTGACAGTCAAAGATAAAGTAGTACCCTGGAGGGAGTAATTTCAGGACAGTTTTAAGGTGAACAGTAGTTGCAATAACATTTGGTGGTAGCTCAAATGGTTAGAAAAATGGATGGAAGTTTCCTTTTTTAGGCTAAGAGGAACCAGATCCCTTTGGCTTTTGGTAGAGGAATTAGTAAAGATGGAAGATCTAAAGAAGGGGAACCAAAGTTATAAAAATAAAAAGCCAGACAAGGCAGAGGGGAAGGTCCAAAGCACAAGAGACCAGTGTAGATGAGAACCTCCCAATCTTTTCAGGTGAGAAAATCAGGAAAGATGATTATAAAATATTCACTGTCTTTACACTTGAACAGTCCAACCCAATCATCATTTATTAAATGTTCTCTGATACCAGGGCTTTGGGCAGTGCTAGAGATACAAAGTGGAGACAAATTTCCTACTATAAAAATTATGAAAATTTAATTTATACAAACACATGTAGGCTAAACATAATTGTGCTAAGCTGTGTACAACATCCGTATAAACACCTCGCAAAATTCTTAGCTAATTTCTCCTTAAAGGAAGTCAAGGAAGGCTTCTTAATAGGAGTGATACTAGAGTTAACTTTTAAAAACAGATTTTAAACTTAGATTTATTCATTGAAGGGTAGAAAAACATGCTTTCAGAATATTCAAGACTTAAAAGCTATGATAAGGAAGGTTAGTGAAGGTAGAACAATGTATGTCATTTTCCAGGACACGATGAAGGGGCTGTTATTTACTATAAGTGATTGCTGTTGGGCAGAAGAAGAGCATAAGAAACTGCAAGAGTGAGGCCACATGGTGAAGTGACTTCTCTATCATACTGATTCAGTTTCATGCAGGATGTTGTGATTGAACTACTTTATTAGGTCAGTGGAAGTGGTGTATCAGTCAGTGTTTACTAGAGAAATTCTCAAGTACATGAGAATTTGCAAGATTAGTTTCCAACAGTCACCTACAGAGTCAGACAAGGAAGCGTGCAGAGGGTGTCTGCACACCAGAGACTGAATGATCCAGCCCAAGGTCTGGATACTGAGCGCGTATCATGAGGCCAATGGGTCTGCGATGGAGCGCTGAAGAGTCTGTGCAGGAAGGCAGGAGGGTCTGTGCTGGAAGCCGAAGAGTCTGCAGTGGAAGCCGGGAGATGACGTCCAAGCTGAGGGCAAAGACCGGAGCTCCTCCGGAGAAATAGAAGATCTCCCCTTCTTCATTGCCCATTTGTACCATCCATGTGACCCCCTTGGGTGGGTTTTTCACACCGTAGGGTGTGGACTTGCTGAGCCAATTTGGCTGAGCTTCTCTTACTCGAATGGACACAACCAACCAACCACCCCAAGTGGTAACTTCAGTTATAACGCAGAGGTTGGAGTTACCGGTGGCAAAAAGACAAGTTAAGAAGTGACACTCGTCCACCCAGGAGGTTGCCAGAATTCGAAGTGGGATTGTGACAGTTGAAGTAGTAAGTGGAGAATACAGAATTAATAGGGGTAAATTTGGTAGGTGGGAGGAAGGGAATAGATTCCAGGTTTCTGATTTAGATGATTGATAACAGTATCCCCATTATATAATAGAAATCAGAAGGATGGAAGGTGGGGAAAATCTTTATGTAGAGCAATGAGTGCAATGTATGATGTTAAACATGCATTTGAGGGTCATGGACCTTTGTGAATATCACGCAATATTATGTAACAAAAAAGACACAGACATACATAAAGGAAGATAAGAAGAAAATGATGAGGTCAGAGAAGAAGCTATTGACTGACTTTTTCTTTTTTTGGGGACAGGGTCTCACTATGTAGCCCAGGATGGCCTTCAATTCCTGGCAGTCCTCCTGCCTCAACCTCCCAAGAGCTGGGATTACAGGTCTGCACCGCCACTCCCAGAGTGAGCCAAATTTCAGAGTAAATGTAAACATGGAACAAGTTCCTTTATATATACGCTTAAATGATATATAAAGACACTGAATAATTTAGATGCTTTCAAAATTACACTTATGTACATATCAAATGAATTGGTAACTATACACTTTATGCACTTAGAACATTGCCTGCACACATGAAGTGCAATCTACATATTATGCTCTGTCTCCTTATTGATCTACTGTATGTATCTGCTACATTGCAAGGATTCAAAGAAAGAACTGAAAGAAGCAAATGTAGACTATTAAAAACTACATTTGAGGTCAGGTGTGGGGGTGCATGCCTGTAATCCTATTACTTGGGAGGCTAAAGCAGGAAGATCACTGTGCGTTTGAGGCCAGCCTGGGCTACCAAGTATGTTCAAGGCCAGCATGAACTGCACAGTGAAATCGTGTCTCAAAAAGACAACAACAAAAAGCCTACTACATTTGCATGCTACGTGTGGTGTAATTGCACGCCTGTAATTCTACCACTCAGGAGGCTGAAGCAGGAAGATCACCATGCGTTTGGAGACCAGCCTGGACTCCATAGTGAGATCTTGTTTCAAAAAATGAAAACCACCACTACAACAAAGATTACGTTTGGGGGTGAACTGAAAGAAAAATCAGAAATACCCTACAAAAGAAGTAAGACTAAAATAATGTGTTCAAGGATATGTGATGAGACTTTGCAATCTTTTTAAGAGTAAGAGCCAAAGGAGGAAGACATTTCCTTAGAGATAGGGGAAAGAATCTACAGACAAATCAAGGATTGATGAAAGCTGAAAATAGCTTTTGGCCAGGAGACCAGTGACTTGCCTAAATACATTTTAATAATTTTATTTTTGGTAGAAGGACTTAGCTGATAGAGAAAAATATGGCTCTCAAAAGCATGTCCTTCTCCTGACTTGGGCATGGGATGTATGGATTTGAGACTATGTTTTGTGTCAAATGGTTATTAGATTTTGATTATCTGAGTGCACAGAAAGTCTCGCAACCTTTTATCTTTTCCTTCAGGGAAGGGAGAAGGTTTCATTCCGCCAGTTGCATTTTAAGGAGCTCGTTGGACATGGGTGATTCTACTTCAAGGACTCTCAGGTTTCACATGCTGGTCACAGGTTCCCTCATTGCTGAGCACGAACAGTGGTTGAAATTCATTTCCCTAGGAACTCAATGCATTGTTTCAAGTTTTAGCACTTAAAAATATTTTATATAATTCTAAAATAACAAAAATTTATTTAGTACACTTTAAAAATGAATAATCCTAAGGAATTATTTTATGTTAACAAGCAGATTTCCTCCTTTTATCAATCAGTATCTCTTTGTGCATCACCAGAATGTGGAAACAAGGTTTCTCTTTGTACCAGATAACAAGAACAACGGTCTTGTTTATTCATCCTCTTCTCTTTCCTAGCCAAGTACTTTTATTTACTCAGTGAGTCTTATAGCATAGACATTATTTCCCAAGGCACTCATTATTTTGATAATTTCTAGTGTTAAGGTTTCATAATCCATTCAGTTTATGAACTCAAGCATATTCTGAATAAGTACAATCTTCAGAAGTCTAAAGTGGGATTTGTTCTCTTACTGGCAATAAGTTTATTTCATTTTTTCAAGCCAGGTCAGATAATCTGTCCAATTCTTTCTTGATGCTTTGTTGTGTTTTCATCCTGTGGGCCATGAGCCTTTATATCATGATGGTTCTCTTGGCTCCTTCCAGGAGAAGGGGCTTGAGGGAAATAGGTGTGTGCAGCGCTAACGATGCCAGGTCTAGAAGGAGAACAGACAATCGTAGTTCTGAATGTAAGCTTAAAACATGGAAGATAATAATTAATGTTTATTATGAGAACTAAGAGTTGAGGAGAATAAGAAATTGTCTTAAAGAACTTGAGGAAATACCTGACTTTTCCTTAAGGGGCCCGATCAACCTTTTAATGCCACTCAGGAAGTCTGGCTGAGGCTCAAATGGAAAATTAGACACAAGGGAGAAGCTCTTGACCTGAAGGCTTCGAAGGTGCCGTTGTTCTCTTGGGCTTATAAAGGATGAGTCCAAAGTCCCTCCAGCATTGAGGAGAGGGGCACCATGGCTACAGTCAGGATGCTGCTGGTCCTGTTGGCAGTGGCTCTGCTGGCTCTGAGCTCAGCTCAGAACCTAGGGGAAGGTAAACATGGAGACGGGATTGTAAATGGACCTCCAGGGTACAATTCATGAGAAAGAGTTGGCGAGCCAGGCGTGGTAGCACACACTTGTAATCCCAGAAGGAGCCAAGAGAACCGTTATGACATGAAGGCTCGTGACCCACAGGATGAAAACACAACAAAGCATCAAGAAAGAGTCAGACAGATTATCTGACCTGGCTTGAAAAAATGAAATAAACTTATTGCCAGTAAGAGGGCTGGGGAGGCTGAGGCAGGAGGATTGTTGTGAGTTCAAGACCAGCCTGGGCTACAATGTGAGCACAAGGCCAGCCTGAACTCCATAGTGAGTCCCTGTCTCAAAAAGACAAAAAAAAAGAGGAGTTGGTTTGATGCTTCTTAGAAATGAAGTACCGTCTATTCAGGAAGAAGGTCAGTAAGAGGGGAGGTAATGTTAGTTTCCACACTGTTTTCAAGGGTGGCAAATACCTTCAATGATGGTCTCAGCCCTAAGCCAGCATCTTCGTGGTAGGTACAACTTTCACTCTATAGTACTAGTACATGTATGAATTTTCAGAAATTTTCTCTGGGTAAAATGACGCCTCTAAATCGAGTGAAAATTCTGTAGTTCATCTAGATATCTTGTTTCATTCCCATCAAACACTTGAACAATAAGAAAAACTGACTGTTGATTAAATCTAAATTTATTGTATCAAATTATTCACGGTAGGCAGGTGCTATGTAACTCTCTCCGTTTTGTTACTTTAAAATACTCACAAGTCTGGTCATACATTTGATTGCCAGTAAGCTTTTATAGTAAAACTGCGGATTCCTACAAATGGATAATTTCAGGTATAGTAAAGGATGCAAGTGGAAGGGACATTCTCAGTCTGTTGTGCTTTTAAATATGGAAGATATACGGCATATTTTAATGGTACCAAGTATACAGATGCAGAATGAAGAATCCATATCATTGTTTAAATGACGGTAAAATGCAGATATCTAATATCTTGTAAGATAAACAATGAGAAAGTAGAATGAAATGAAATTTTATTCTGCCCACTGCCCTAGTGCCAGGGATCAAACACAGGCCTTTCCTACTGAGCTGTAGCCTCAGCCCTTTTTCTATTTTTTAGTTAGGAGCAGAGTATCACTAAGCTGCTAAGTTGCCCAGGCTGGGTTCAAGTTTGTGATTCTCCTGCTTCAGCCTCCCAGAGTGCTAAGATTACAGACATGTGCCATGATACCCAGAAAATTCTATGTTCTTATAAAATATTTTGGTATTCTATAGAAACAACCTAAGTTGAAAAATAGGCATATTAAATATTAGCTTGTTAATATTAACTGCTAACAATATTAAACAATGCAGGAAATTATAATAGATTGAGTTTTAAACCTGTTGTTTTATAACAAGACACATTTGTTGTTCATGGGAATTTTTTTTTCCCCTTTTGAGATAGGGACTCTCACTATGCAGTTCAGGCTAGCCCTGAGCTCATTATGTAGCCCAGGCTGGTCTCAAACTTGCAATAATCCTCTTGCCTGAGCCTCCTGAGTGCTGGGGTTACAGACATGTGCCACCACACCTGGTTGGTGTTTGTGGGAAATTAGATTCCTAAATGGTAAGATTTCCTAAAAGGAGTTTAAGTCTTGGTCAGAATCTATACAAAGGATCCTTTTATAAAATTCTTTTGGCTTCATAGTTTAGCCACTAGAATGAGCCAAGGTGAGTTTATTCTTAATCCAATAGAGGAGATGGTTATTTTGCTTTAGGTCCTAAGGCTGGGAGTGAGGAGAGAAGCAAAGTTGGGATATTTGAGAATGAAGTTTTGGGGTCAGATTTAATGAGGACTTTGTTAGAAATGAGTAAAATTCATACTTTAGGTGATAACGAGTCACAGGTTTTGAGACTCTAAAGAGAGCTTTGCAGACTGTACAACAAATGGATTAGAGGGCCTGATAGAGGCACGGTTTGTGGAAATGTGTTTTAGATAAGTTCAGGAAATAAACAGGAGTTGTTCTGGAATAGCTGTGAGGTATTTTGGGTAGAAAGTGAGTACGTAGATATAGACCGTTTTGCTTGTCTGCCTTGTCCTGTGGAAGGTACCACGTCGTCTTTATTTTGTCTACCACCATGGTGGCTCTCCACGTGAAGAAAATGAGGAAAATGTTTATCTCCCTCTTCACCCCTTGTCTAAAATCAGTTCTCAGAACTAGAGTTCTACTTTTCAAATATTGATTCATTCAATCCAAACCATTTACATATTTTCCCCTTGAGTTCTCTTAGGCAATGTCTTACTTCTGTATCTACAAATGCATAGCTGAGATCTAGGAAATCATGCTTTAAATGTGTCTTGTTCTTCTAAAATCCTAGGTGCTCGTCCTGAAGATGCTCTTCAAGTGCTAGGTAAATCTCTGTATAAGAATATGTTCCTTTCTCTTTTTTTTTCATTTAAAAGTTCTCAAAATTGGGTTTAAGGGGTTGCAAAGGGCAAGTGAATAGTAAAACCCATAGGTTTATTAGTCTTCATGTTAACTGTGAACTGCCTTCATTTTGACCCTGAAATCCCTTGTGTCTGAGCTCCGAGTAGAGTTTCAGCAGAACACAAGCCCCATTCATCTGTGAATGTTTAGCTCTAAATCTTCCTGTAGACAGTGGCTAATGCAGTAATTGAAGTCTAAACCCCTTATGTCTGTAAAGATTTTGTTTCCATTGACATATAATTAATTTGAAGTGGAAATATTCCATGATTTACCTAAAATATTACATTCAGTCATTGAATTTATCAATATACATTATTTCTCCTTCTAATCCAAATTTACAGTGCTAATGTCTTGCTCTTTAGCTTAAAACTCCAGATATCTATTTATGTGCTAATTTTCTCAGCGAATGTAAACTCGAAAGCCATTATTAGCGGGTGCACATTTCAGATGGAAAGTTTGAATGGCCTGTGTGAAAGGCCGTGTAGGAGGAAGGGCATAGAAAACACCACCTGAGATAACTAACTGGTTATGTTATTTCACCAAAGAAATGACGAAGTTGACTAAAAAAGAATTAACTACTTAAGTTTTGTTGCTTGAGAAAAAGTTTATACTCAATAATTTTCTGTAGTTCCTGACTCTGCTATGTGGTTTGTAGTGGCATTTCCTATTTCAGTCTGGATTTTGTTCTTTCTTTGCAGGATCCCGTCAAGATGAAGAGTCCCAACTATCATGTGAGTTCAGCTGAATTATTGAGAATTTTTCTAAATAGAATCCAGGAACCTCATTGCTATTGGTCTAATCTAGAATTCCTACTTTTGTTTGTTTATTTGTTGAGTCAGGTTATCACTTTGGTTCATCCTGGCCTTGAATTCATTAGGTTTCCCGGGTTGGCCTCAAATTCATGATTCTCCTGCCACAGCCTCCCAAGTGCTGGGATTAGAGGCATGGGCCACCATACCCAGCTCCTAAAATTCCTACCATTTTTTAAATAGAAAATTGTGCACAATTTAAAACTTATTTTCTAAACTAGAATAGTTTAGCTTTTGGTTCCACATTGTACAAGAAATACAAAAGACGAAGGGGAAAGTGTGTGTGAGAGAGAGAGATAAAATGAGAGAAAGGGAAGGTGGGAGGGAGATTTGCTTTGGATTTAAGAGATTTCTGAGGATCAACATGGGTTTTCTACTTGTCCTTTGATTTTTTCCCTTTTTTTTTTTTGTTTGTTTGTTTTTTTCATTTTGAGATAGGGTCTTGCTATGTAGTTCAAGCTGGCCTTGAACTCACTATGTACCCCAGGCTGGCCTTGAACTCACTGTGATCTTTCTGCCTCAGCCTCCAAGAGCTGGGATCACAGATTTGTGCCACCATGACAGGCTGATTTTTTTCTTGCTGAAGGTACTTGACCTTAGCTGCTGTTGTGACAACATATTTATCTAAGGATTCCTGAAAGAAAGGCTTTGGTTATATATGTTTTTTTCTCTTGCTCTGAATTCAGTAACATGTAATCTCACTCTGGCAGCACTACGGATGCTGCATAGGTCGATGAAACATGGCTACTGTCCTTACGACAGAACTCAGAGTCTGACGGAAGGTATTGCCTGGACAGAGCCATGCTCAGTGTCAGAAAAAGGGTGAGAGAAGATACTGTGAAAGCTCAGGGCAGGGGTGGAAAGGGAAGACCTCATACAGAACCAGAGAACTGAGCCGGGGGAGAAAGCAGAGAGACCCAAATGGTTAACTCTATGCATATATCTCCATGGCTTCAGTAGTCTTGGAGCACTGAGTACATCAGCAAAGTTCAAGAATGAAGTTGAAATGTGTGTTACTTGCAGGTAGTAAAAGATATCTGAATGACAAATTGAAATTTCTATTTATTCTACAGGCAACAAAGAATTTCTAAACAGGGAGTAACCCAATAATTTCATTGCTGATCTGACCGCAGTGAAAGGCAGCAGCTTTCAGTAGCTGTGCCCAACAAGGGCACTGGTGTCTTTCAAGCTTTAAATGTTAGATCTCACATGCTGAGGGAATGCAGTGAAACATAGGTTTGATCTGCCAAAGAATGACTGTAAGCAAGAGTGATGGCCAGAGGGTCATAGAGAGATCGCAGAGGGTCCGTGCAAGGGATGGTGAGGGCTTCTATTCAATCACACGAGTCAGACATTTGCAAAAGAAGACAATATGGGTGCATTGTATTTATATATTTATTTTGTCTGTGTAGTACTGAGGATTGAACCCAAGGCCTTCTCATCAAGCTACATCCCAGCTGTTTTTTATTTTATTTTATTTTATTTTATTTTATTTTTTATTTTGAGACAACGTCTTGCTAAGTTACTGAGTTGCCCAGGCTGGGCTCCTCCTGCTTCAGCCTCGTAAGGTGCTGGAATTACAGACGTGTGCCACTATGTATGGGTTACTTATATTTTTTCAATTGAAATGTAAACCTAAGAGTTTGTAGGTGATAGAAGAAAGTGGGATTCTATATGATTTCTCTGTTACTGGGAAGGAAAAGGTGGCTAGTAATCTTCCCCTTGATCACTGGACTTCTGTCAAGAGATTGTGTATATGTATAGGTAGACAAAGTGTCTTTATCTGCTGGTTTCTCTCAGACACCATGAGAACCTGGTGGTTTATGGGTCATTTCATGTATGTCACGATGAGTTCAGAATGGATGAAAAACAGAATAGTGAGAGATGTACTGAAAGAGAGGGCAGGATAAACTGCCAAGGACCAAAGTGACCAACAAAACACAAGCTCTTTTTATCTTCTCTTCTCGACACTGGGCCCTGGCCACCACCCAAAACCATGTAAACCTGAGAAAGGTCACTTTTCACTCAGTTCAGGCTATGCAGTTCCCAGACTTGCCTTCCTTCAGCGTTTGGCTCTTTCTGTCTCCCATCCAAGTACTAACCAGGCCTGACCCTGCTTAGCTTCCGAGATCAGACAACAAGGGGCACTTTCAAGGTGGTATGGCCATACACAAACCTTCCTCCCTTCCTCCCTTCCTCCCTTCCTCTCTTTCTTATTCTCTCAATCTGTGTTCTCGCTCTTACGCAGACGATGATGGCTCTGATGGAGAAGCACCAGGGGAAGCACAAGTCATTCCTCAAAAGGAACCCAAAGGTCAACGTGGCAAGGAGGGCAAAGGTGGGAAGAGAGGCCGTGGCAGCCGTCCCACCCAGGAAGACCAGGAGAGCTCCCCTGGACAGCAGCAGAGAGGCCAAGGGCGCCAGGGTGGTCGAGGTGGTAAAGGTGGTAAAGGTGGCAAAGGTGGCCAGAAAGGCCAGCGTGGAAGAGGTGGCCAGGGAGGTCAGAGCCAGAGCCTTGCATTGGACCAGTGACGAGGAAACCCAATTGGAGATGGTTCTGGTGACTCCCCAGGTACTGCATGTCTTTTATTCAACGATGTCGTGAATTTCTCTTTAAACTCCCCACTCTCATTTCTGTTCATTTATCTCATTTAATCCCTCTTTGAGCTCTTTCCCAGACCTGTTCCTGCCACGAGTCACCCCACCTCCTCCCTATACATAGAAAAGGCTCCATTTTTATAAGATCAAGTGTTACTTCCAACCTGTCAGATTTCCTCACTCTCATCCCACAACTGCCCTAGGTTCTCTCTCTCTTCTCTCCACCTCTTTCTTCTCCTCCTTCCCTATTTCCTTCTTCCAGCCTCTTTCTTCTGATAGTTCTCCTCTCCCCTTCCTCTTTTCTCCCATCTTTCTTAATTTGATCTCCTGAAATGAAACTACATAATGATAAAGCTATGTGGCATCGGTTACATCCAGGCTAATTTATTACACTGTCTGAAATCCCTTTCTTTGTTTCAGAATTTGATGGAAAACTACTGGTGACTGTGGACTTTTCAACAGTGTGTACTTCTTTATCTTTCCTTTCTCCAGCCTCAAAACATCAATAAAATCCTCAGCATCAATGTGCTGGCTCTTGTTTTCCTTCCAGAATCGTGGGTCTTCACCCAGGAGCAAGAAAAGTGGGTGAGGACGTACAAGATTCTGCACTCCAACTGACCTATAGTTTGGGGCTTTGCAGAGAGCTCAAATTTAAATAACTCAGTGAACGTTTAAGCATCAATGTTTGAAAGCAAAAGATGTTCTTGAAATCAGTAACTAGACTACCAATATCCACATCCTTTTTTCAGTTCAAGTAGAATTTACCACGGAAACTTCTTTCATCTCTGCCAGTATTTCAATGCATGTGTGCCATTTTGTTATGTTTCTGTTTAGCTGGATTCAAAGGAGACACCAGGAGCACCAAGGTAGGGAGACATAGAACAGAGAAGACCAGGTTTGCTAACAGTTTACAGAACTGTGAGGGAGTAAATTTCTGCTGTTCACATCTTCCAGTTTGTGGAATGATCTTAAAGCCCTAGAAAAAAGTACTGTGAGATTTTGTTTTATGAGTAAGCATAGAAAAATTATAACCTACTTAGTCCATTCTATACCTCACATCTGTCTGTTGAGTGAAGATCCACAGACATATTATAGGTAAGCGTCTCTCAGTGGGCTCAGGACAGTCTAGCTAAGAATCGTGCTTAACGTAGGTTCCCTTTTCCCTTGTTTCTTTGGTGAGGCTGGGGAGTGAACTCAAGGCCTTCCCATTGAGTGACTCCTCAGCCATTATTAAATTTTTTACTTTGAGACAGGGTCTTATTAAGCCACTAAATTGCCCAAACTGGGCTCCAACTAGCGGTCCTCCTGCTTTAGCCCCCTGGAGTCCTGGACCTTCCGGGCTGCACGACCACACCCGGTTTGTCCCTTGTTTTTCCGAGTGTCGAAGCGCAGTTCTGTCTGTGGGGAAATCGCACACGGGAATGCAGCTGCCCAGGAAGGCTGAGGGTAAGGACGAAGATCCAGTGCCCACATTCTACCAAGGCCACACACGGCCTCTTTTTGGCGTTAGTATTAATGAAGACTCTCAGGCAAAGGTAACAGAAAGAGAAATTAAACATGTTTAATTTTACTTACTTCCACACTCACTCTTACAGTGGATTCCGGATTCAGATTTAGAACTAGTCTTGCTTTCCAAAGCTCGTTTGTGATTTTTTTCTGTACTCATTTGGCCTCTGAAGTAGTAACACCACCCGCTATGTGGGTGGACTCTGGCACCTTTCACAGTGTGGAATGTGTGAAACATTTGAAAATGACTTCAGCGAGGATGAAAGAAAGCAGTTTCTGTGCTACAAGCAGGCTTGGAGCCCACGGTGATCTTTCCCATTTGCATTAGAGCGCTTCCCCAGAACTGGGGATTTAACCCATTTTGCACTGAGCTACATCCCTACCTCCCCCCTCTTTTAAAATTCTGAGACAAGATTTCTCTACATCACTAAGGCGGGGCTGGAACTTGCCACCTTCCTGCCTCAGCATCCCAGAAAGCTGGGATTCCAGTGTGTGCCACTGTCTGGTTGAAACATTTATTGAAAGTATAGAATAAAGGTTTCAAAAATGACAGCCATTCGATAAAGTCCAACATGCATTCATGTTAAAAACCTTAGAAAAAATAGGAATAGATGGCCTCTACCTCAATCTGATCAAAGTCATCTACAACAAACCAACAGCCAACATCATACTAAATGGACATAAACTGAAAACTTTCACTTTAAAGTCAGGAACAAGACAAGGATGCCCATTATCAACACTCCTATTCAACATAGTTCTGGAAGCACTAGCCAGAGCAATCAGACAGGAGAGAGAAATAAAAGGAATAAGGATAGGAAAGGAAGAAGTCAAACTATCACTATTTGCAGATGACATGATACTATACATGGAGGACCCCAAAAACTCCACAAGAAAACTCCGGGAATTAATTGACAAATTCGGCAGCATAGCCGGATACAAAGTCAACACCGTAAAATCAGTAGCATTCCTATACATGAACAACAAACAGACTGACAAAGAAATCGAGGAAACCATACCCTTTACAATAGCAACCAAGAAATTGAAATACTTAGGAATCAATCTAACAAAGAATGTGAAAGATTTATTTAGTGAAAACCACAGTACTCTGAAAAAGGAGATTGAAGAGGATTTCAATAAATGGAAAAACATACCCTGCTCATGGTTAGGAAGAACTAACATTGTAAAAATGGCCATACTACCAAAACTGTTATACAGATTCAATGCAATTCCCATTAAACTACCGTTAGCATACCTCACAGATCTAGAGAAAATATGCCTCAAATTCATCTGGAACCAGAAGAGACCCAGAATAGCAAAAGCAATCCTGGGCAATAAGGACAAGTCAGGTGGAATCACAATCCCTGACCTGAAATTGTACTACAAAGCTACTGTAATAAAATCAACCTGGTACTGGCTAAAAAAC
>PVLD010030271.1:0-17046 GCA_004027595.1 Dinomys branickii
CTACCATCAAAGGCACATGGTGTAGAGTTGGAACTTGAAGGCATTAAATAAAATCTACCCCTTCCTGCCATCACTCTTGCCCGAAGCCCAGGCTGGCAGCCTTTGCCAGAGCTCCTGTTACCTTTCCTGCTTGTCAAGTGCACGTAAGGACTGAGAAGGAGGCCTTCATGCAAGGCGATCTATGGTCATGCAGGTGGAGTCCTGCCCACCACCACAATGGCGCACCAAAGTTGAACTCCCCACGCTCTTCCGCAGGACCGCCTTCACAGCTGGTTTCTAGCTCCAGGGGCCACCAGCTTCTTAGGTCAAACACATTCTCCTCGGCTCTTTGCCTCTCCTGCCTCTCGGACTCCACGCTCCTCGGTCCTCCAGCGCCTTCTGCCTCTCTCCCTTACCCTTTTCTTCTTGCCTCTGTCTCCTTTCTTGGCAGCTGCCTGGACACAGACAAGAGAGTCTGTAGGAAATGAACTGGGCAGATGAGGGTTGGCCCTGGCCCTCCCCAGGGTGGCACTTCTGGAAGCAGATCAATACATCTGTTTTCATGGGTTCCACGTGGACGGGAAAGTGGCTGGTCGAGAGCAAGTCACCGAATCCTTAGGAGATCCAAAATCCAGAGGAAGCCTCTGTAACATCGTGCTCTCTGCTCCCATGATGACTTGCAAAGCAACTTCCATATAGTAAATTATTGTTTATTTAAAATTTCTTCAAATCTCAGAGGATGCATTATCACTCTCATTTCTAGTTTGAATTTTATCTTTTTCTCTTCATTAAAATTGTCAGAAATTTCTCTCAGAACAATGAGGTCTTGGATTTCTTTTTTAGGCCTACAGCTGTCTAATTCACTTAGTTGCAGCTTCGTTTATTAATTGCTTCCTTTAACTTTCTTTAGTCATTTTATTACCCTTCTTACTGACTGAACAAGAACTAAAAACTAAAAACCAAAACGTTTTTATTTTTCTTAATAAATAAGAAATATTGCATAGCTTTAACCACTTTCCACAAGTTTTCACAAGTAATGTGGTCTTCACTATTGCTTTCTAAACAGCCTCAAATTCTACTTTTCATTTCCTTGTTGACTCTCAGTTATATACAAAATGTTTTAATTTCCAAGGAGTCATTTGTATTCTACAAAATATTATTCTCTTTCCCAACACATTCTGCCCACCTCCCAGATTTTTGAGTTTTAAGTGATTTTAGAAAAAAAAATATTTTCTAGTTCATAGAGCCAGTTGTGTTTTAACTATCAGGACTTAATTCTCTTCTGTTCATATAGAAAGTTATTTTTGGATTTGAGGGAAAACTACTATGTACAAACCTAAGCTTTCAAAGTGTGGTTTCATTCATAAGCATATTTATTCTTCCTTTGCAACTTGAAGCACTGGATCTATAAGGGGGAGAAAATCTGTTCATTTGCATTCTCAAGAGTTGATGGGGAAAGGAAATTCTTCCACCAACCTCTCCCCAATTCATCCGCATAAAATAATCTCATATTTTGGGACAGCTGTACATCTAGTCCGTGAAGTCAGGCATTAGGCTAAAGAATGGGTAGTCAAATAATTTACAGCACATTCATATTGTCTTGTTCATGCCATTACCACTCTTAGGTTTATATATTTGGAAGAGTCTATCAGATGAAAACTACAGGTTCAGATTCAATATAATGTGAACTATCTTGTCCCTATGGGGCAATTTTAACATTCATTAAAACTTTCATCAAATATATGATATTAATACAGAAGTTCACATTTGTGCAAAATATTCCTATGGTCGTATACATACACACAAATTAATTATGCTGATCTGATACGATCACAGTACACCATGTGACCTTGTTTTATTCTATACAATCTCATGTCCTGCTCTTAATTTTCTGCCTACCTTAAATTTTTAAAATACTTTGTATTTTATGGCTCACTCTGTCTAACCAACCTCACTAGATTGACTTTGGTATTCTGAAGAGAAAAAAGAGCATCTCAGCCTCCTTGAACTGTGACACATTTATTTTCAAGCACAGCCAGATTCTCCCAACAAACCCATTCACGGGGTGTAGTAAAATGACACATGCCAGTTGAATATTTTCCTCAGATGCCAAACATAGGGCCAAGATGTGTGCATCACTCATTGTATCTTTTCCTTACCGTGGTGTAAATATATTCTTGAAAATGTCAAAAAGGCATACAGATACCCCCGTAGCTAGCAATGAGAAAAAGAGGAAGTATGTTTAGAGCATAGGAGAAAAAAATTATGTACAGTCTTACAAACGTCCTAAATGTACTGCAAAGTCTGCCAGTAATCTGGAAAAAATGGATAGTGGACAAAAACATTTTTTTCAGCACTGGGGATTAAACTCAACTGGTTTACATTGAACTAGTATATTCACAGTCTTTTTTCTTTTTTTTTAATTTTTGAGGTAGAGTTTTACTAAATTGCCCACACTGGACTTGAACCTGCAATCTTCTTGCCTCCGCTTCCCAGAGTGCTGCGATTGCAAGTGCACGCCACTATACCTGTCTCATTATTGATGAAATTGTGAACATGCATAATGAGACTGCAGTTTTTCTCTGGTGAATGGGGAAATTATTGAAATTGTTCTGAATCAAAGTGTTCATGATAATAATGAAAATGGAGATAACATTTTTAATACAGCAAAAATGCTTCAACCCAACACAATGAAAATGTATGACAGGCATTTTGAAGAACTAGAGCAGTGTGAATTCATAACCAAAACAGAAATCATATCAGTTTAGAAAAATCAAAGACAAACCTTTAACACACACCAAAAGAACGTTGTTAATGAGGTGGATGACTCTGAAGGAAATACTTTAAAACTTCACCTAGTAAAATACTTCCCCATCCCCCTAAAACACAGTACTGGTCCCTCTATATTTTCCAATGTTCCTTCTCATGGGAAAAAATAAAAAACAGTGTACAGTAGCCTTTTAATCAAACAGAGAGCAGTAGTTGGAGAATGAGGGCTGCTTTTGCTGTTATTAACAGCTTATATAGGTAAATCTCTTCCTGTCATTGTGCTCCTTAGTTACCCTGCACATATTTTTCACTATATTAATAATGTCATATTTTTGTGGTTAGTACTTAAGTATGAATTAAGAAAATTAATATTAATTAGAGCATACAGAGTCTGGAATGATAGTAATGCCATCACACTTTGTCCATGTGGGTTGCTGAGATAATGACTTTCTGATAGTTCAGTATACACACACTTTGTTTTGTGTGAAAAATTGTTTAAAATACTCTATAAAATCCCTTCAAGCTATGTGTATAAGGTGTTTGTGAAGCAACACAACTTTCATGCTTAAACATGGGTCCCACTTCTAATATATAACATTAAATAAGGTAAATATTTCAAAATTTTTAAAAACTTCAAATTCTGAAACATGTCTGGTATCATATATGTCATACATGGAATACTAAACCTGTTATACATACACTGGAATATCATTCAGTCTTAAAAATGAGAACTGTGAAATATTCTATACCTGGTTAAAGCTGGAAAACATGATGCTAAGTGAAATGAAATAAGCTAGACACAAAATGTCAATATTGTACTGTAAGTAATAGGTATGTTGAATAGTAATTTGCATAGGGACAGAGAGAATACTGGTCACCAAGAGAAAGAGGGAAAGTAGCATTAAGGGTTGTTGTTTAATTGGCTCAAAGTTTCATTTGGAATAATGAAAAATTCATTATTCATTATTGAATTTCATGGCTATTGGTAATGGTTGCCCAAGAATATCAAACTACTTAATGTTACAGAATTATATACTTAAACTTTGTTCAAATTGTTACTTTTATGTATATTTTGCCACAATAAAAATATTTTCTGGAACCACTCAGAGCCTGGCAGGAGAAAAGCCACTTTAAATCTATGCAACACATGGCATGAAAGAATGTCGAAGCACTCACTGTGTTGGTTCTCATCATAAGTCACATTTTCACTATATCTATACATTTACGTGAGCACCAATAAAGGCACACTCCTTTACAGCAGGCTCGACTACCAATAAAAAGGACAGAAAATGAAATCTAAAGATATGGCTAACCTAGGGACAAATGTTTGGAATAAGTAGTTTTTGTTTATGTTTGGTTTTTGCTTGAATTTTCACACCAATACTTCAATATTTGTTTAAACAATATTAGATTAAAAATAGAAACACTCTTTCAGTCTAGAATGTTGTTGCTCTCAATCCATCCTAGATCTTCACAAATGTACAAAGCAATGATATTTTATTACTCTTCTGTACTTTTCTTTTCCAATTGTTATTAAAAACTTAATGTGTAGGGGATTAGCAGAATTTGCATGAAGATAGATTACTAACATGCTGCATTGAAGAAGAAAGCAATCCCAAAATTTCTCACAAAGACAGCCTTGTGCTTCCATCAGTTCTTCCAATCTAAATTTAAAGCCTACAAATGTTACATATGCTATGATAATAACACAACATCTATCATTAGATTGTGAGGTTTACTGAATAATATAACATATGCATATTCTTAACAGAATAAAAAGTACTTAGTACAGTGTCTGACACTCTAATAAATATATTGTAGTTCTATTCCTACCGTGCCCAGCGAGTACTACGATGGCACGATGGCTTGGAATTTCTTTTATGGTTCCAATATTATGTATATTGTTATTCTAACTCCATAGTATATTTCTATATATAATAATCTTGAAGTCAGTTTTCAAAAAATAGAATACTTATTCATATGGGATACATTTCTTAAGGGATAAAAGCAATTATTAGATTTTAAGTGTATACTATATTAATTATGTCATGTGATTTGAATTTACTACATTTTCTTCTCACAACATCCCTATTAGATGAATAGTATCATTGCCATATAATAGATAAAATATAGAGAGATCCATTAACTTGGCCAAGGTCACATGCTTGGTTAATCAGGTCTCTTGTCTCCCTATATGGCACTTTCTCGAACAACTAAGAGATTCATAATCCTGACTAATTGGCATGCATGAAAACACAGAACTTTAATGCAGTGCCAGATATTTATTTAGTAATTGTGCTCTAAGAAAAGGAAGCCAGCAAGCTGTATGACAGGATCATTCTCACACGATCAACACATTGCAGTGCCTCAGTTCCCTTATCTTTAAATAAGGATTGGTTTCTCTCTCATGCGATTAAAAATTGATTGGGAAAACTGTTATAAAGTTCCTGCATATTCAGATCATAAATCATCAGAAGCATAAACACAAATACAGAACAAGATATCCTGAATACTAGAATTGTACTTTGAAAAGGAATTGACAAGAAAAACACAGATGTTAAAAATGACTCAGTTATAATCAGTTGCTCCAGCAGTTCTGACAATCAGGTACAATGCAGAAGGGCAGATATTTTTAAGAAAGTTTAAGGTTTCCTTGGCAACTATCAAATGCATTGTTAACACCCCCTAGGAAGTTTCTGGTCAATAGTGACTAAAGAGCTATAAAACTCTTTTTAAACTATCTTTTAGGCTAATTCTAATTTCCTTTCAAAATTCTTTTCTCCTTAAATTTACTTTAATTAATTAATGGTTATTTGGTGAAAGTTACTGAGCACTGTTGAAAGAAAGGTTTTGACTTTTTCTGTCAAATAGAATTAAAGATGTCAGTGAACAAGATGCTGTTCTGAAAAGATCTGAGCAAACATTAGTGTAAAGGAGGAGTCAATCCACGGAATATTCACCCAAAGTTACAATTATGAAAGTCTGTCTAAAATTATTATTAATATCAATTTTAGAATTTTTATACTGTGTTTGCAAACTTCATACTACTTCATTTGTATTAGTTATTCCACACATCAATCTAAGAACTTTAGTAATTATCTTCATTCTAAGACCAATTATAGATAGCCAGATTTTTTTCTATTCATTTATGAGCCAGTAGTCATTAACAAGTATGGATCAGAACTAGAAGAGTTGAAATAGTTTATTATATCATTATAATTGGTTTTCATATTACAGATGTTTTCTTGACTTATGATGGGTTTAATCCCAGAAAGCCCACTGTAAATTTAAAAGATTATAAACTGAAAATGCATTTAACACACCTAGACTACCATACATTATATCTCAGCCTAGCTTACTTGCAAGATGTTTAGCCAAAGTTGGGCAAGATAATCTAACACAAAGACTATTTTATCATAAAGTTTTAATATATCATGCACACATACAGACAGGTGTTTGCAGACTTGATGGAATGCAAAAGCAAAAAACACAATGACAAAAACTACTGGCAACACATCACACTGCTTACCCTCATGATTTCCTGGCTGAATAGGACCTACAGATCATTGCTGCTGCATAGAATCATGAGAAAGTTGCACACCACATATTGCTAGTCTGGAAATAGATCAAACTACAAAACCTAGAGTATGACTTCTACAAGACACTTATCACTATCACATTTCCAACACCTTAAATTTGACAAATATTAAGTCCAAACATCATCAATCAGCCAGGCATGGTGACTCATGCCTGTAAGCCTAGCATTGAAGAGGCTGAGGCAGGAAGGTTGTTGTGAGTTCAAGGCCAACCTGACCTACATAACAAGACCCTGTCTCAAAGAAAATGAAATATTTGTTAAAAGCATAATAAATCAAACCATGATGTCAGGGACCAACTGCAATTGCAATTCCATCACGTAATACTTGACAGGATTCTTTGTACCACAAAAATATAGTGGTAGAAAAGATAAAGCAATCACCTCCTACATAGAATAAATATGTGAAACTATTTAGATACCTTCCGATATTAAAGTAACTAATGACATTTTCCCTCATTGTTGCCTTCGTGTGAAGTCACGAGTGTCTGCATTGTACTCTCAATTCTACCAGGAGTGTGCACTTACTTTAAATTGCATCCTTCCAGAAATATACTTTAGTCCAGAATATTTTCTTATTAGGTGAATACATTAGAAGTATAATTATTTTTCTAAGCAGAATAACTATTTGTTAACATGGGTTCTATTATTCATTGTCAGTGAATATAGCCAAGAACATTTTATTGATTTTTAAAACTCTCTAATACAGTTGTAAATATCTTAGAGAGGTAATAGAAAAAGTAACTTCAATAGTGCAATTCCAGATTTCTATGTCTTAAAGATAGACAGCATACTTACTACACTGGAAAGAAAAACTGAGAGACAGAAGTAAACCTTCAAATGAATTGTGTAGTTATTTAAGAATAGCCTTAAATTTAAAAGAAAAAAATCCTTGAAACAGATATTTCTTTACTTATAAGTATTCCTATGTCCATACCCTTTTCTTTACCTTACAGATCTACATGAGACTACCTACTTCTTCTCTGTTTTAGAGCTTTATCTTTATTTTCTAAAAATAAATTTTTTCTGTCAATTTATTCATCTGGAAATCAGCCCCTATAAGAAGATAAAGACTTATTTTTAAATTACAAGACTTAAATATTTCAAAACATAACTCCTCTGCAAAGTGTATGCTCACTTTAGCAATTGGTATATTCACAATGCTAGGAGAAACTCAACAGCTGAAGAAGGTAGCAAAGAAAAGAACTATGCTAGTTCTCGATCTTATCTAGATTTCTTTTTTCTCTTTCTCGTATTTTTAAAACAGGAAGGAAGAATTCAATGTTTAGAGTGACTGGAAAAGGAGCTAAAAGCACAATAATGTTAATAGTCTCTGTCTGAATCTATTTTGGCTGCTCTTAAAAATGAATCCCATGAAATATTTCACACTACAAACACAAAGAACAAGAAAAATACTTCATAATCTCCATCACCAAAATAATATTGATTTCCAGTATTTTCACTTTCTGACAGCCAATTGAATGAAAATAATAGTTTCCTACAATGGTATGATTTCTTGAAAGAACAAGTACTGCAGAGACTAGACTCCTATGATAGACTTTGTATATTTATGAACCCTTTCTCTACCAACACCCTGTATACTGGGGAATACTGTATCACTGCAATATCCTCTCCAACACTCGTCATGGCAAGGGAAGCACTCCCTAAGCTAGGTAGAGAGAGGATAGCATGGCAGTATCAGTGGAGACAAGGGGAGGCAGTGTGAGACTGATCATTTGTTTGAGTGAGCTCTTCCTTAGCATTCGCACAAAGACCAGAAGAATTCTGAGTTAGCAGGAAATTCTGAACAGTGCTCCTCATGATGTTCATGGGGAAGAAGTACATAAACCAAGCCTAGGTACTGCATCAGATTTTGTTTGTTAGCCAGAAAGAAGAATTCTTCAAAATGTGTCTGTTTACCAAGTACCAAGCACCTGGTATAGTGCCTAGTACATACATAGCAGTTACTGAAGTATTAGCTTTTCTTCTACATACTGGTGCACCTATAAAACTTGCACTTATTGACCATGATGCTTGCTTTGCCATGTTTTGAACAAGAAACTACAAGTGGTTAAAATCAGGGTAAAGCAATTGGAAAATATGGAGGTGTATCCATTCACGGTATGTATTAAGATAAGAGGATCTAGGTAAATAGTCTACTGCATTCTGGAGGGCCAATTGCTTAACTGAAAATTGAAAATAAAGAGAAAGAAATAATAGAAGGAGATCATGGAGATGATAGGGAGAGAGTTAAAGAGATTTAAGATAATCACGCTATTCTATCCACATACCAATCCCCCAAAGCAAATGTGACTATGATGTTTGCAAATACACACTCATTTTTTAAAAGGGAAACAAAGAAGTAATAGTAGAGGAAGAAGAAATCATTCCACCATATCAAGGATGACTAATTCCAACAGAGGTCAAGGGTTAGGGGAAGGGCACGTTCCTAAGAGCTGTGCTTCCTGATCTTGTAATACTAAATAAGCCATGACACCCTGATATTCTAAGCATTTATTACCTGCAACCTTCTTCTAAACAGAACAGCGCAAGGAGGTTTCATCTGAACAAACATCCGCTTTTGTACTATACGGCATTTCAGCCTAGCCACACAGATGGGAGAAGTTCCATCCCTGACCCAAAGATGGCTAAACTTGAGCAAAGACCTGCAGTTTGTAGAAAAGTAGCAAGACAACTTGGCCAATCAGCAGAATTTTGTACTGGATGATGGCCCTATCCTAAATACCACACGGTTCACATTCACCTGGGAATTTGAATCTCTGAATACCATGAGCAGTCTGAAAGACAGTAAAGTGGTAACAAACTAAAGCACATATGAAAAAATTGCATAAAGCAGAAATTATCAGGCAGTAGAAATCCAGAAAGTTGAGAGCTTGGGGAATTTAACAGCAATAGAAACAGCAAAGAGAATTAGAGCACAAGGAAGTAAAAGCAGAACCTGAATCAAGAGAATTATTTACTACTAGAGCTGCTATGGGAAAGTACAAGCTTATAGTGTCCTAAATATGACCTTCTTTCCATCACTGAGGACAAATTGCCCAAGTTCTGAAATGCTCAAGCTTCCTTACTCTCTGCCATTTTAACAATAGCCACATTGCCTGAGGAAAACAGACTACAACGGTTCTTTGTAACATGAAATTGCCAGCAAGTACTTTCAGGCACACAGGACGTAACCACTCCAGTAGCTGTTTATAGTTTTTTTATCACTGTGTTCATACTACCTGTCAGAGAAGAGACACTTCAAATCATGAGACTTTAGTAACAGAAAATATTGCATAAAATAGACCTAAAAAATAAGATGTTTTAAATGTCACATACTAAGAAGGCCAGAAGTAGGACAGGCACTGGTGTGGTATGTCAAGGCCCTGCCTCTCCTTCTCTGTGGTTCCCTGGTCTCTGCCCTTCCTCTCAGTAGACTTCCCTCTGAGGCTTCTGGCAAGATGGAGCCAAAACTCCTACAGGAGAATGAAGGAACATTTCCCAGAAGGTTTCATGTGCTTGTGCTTAAACCAATCTTTGATAAGAAGGATGAGACTGCAGTGACTATGTAAGATCAATTCAGATTCAATCCCTGTGGTCTAAAATGGGACCATCCTTATCAAGGAGAATTGATCAATTGATGAAATATGCATTCTGTTATAAAGAGAAAGGAGACAGGAGCACATGGTGAGTGAGCCATGAACAGTAAATCTCTTTCAAGTAGCATATCCTGCCATGCTGCAGTGCAAGAGGGAGATCATAGAGTATCTTTTCTGAGATTCTGAAGTACGTAGTGTTACCTCCTACTTTATTTCTCCCATTAACAAAGTTTCTGACAACGAAGTCCATAATGAGACTACTTCTCCCTTTTTACAGCATATCAGGGCTAGAGATGGAACTCAGTGGTAGAAACATGCATGAGTCCCTAGGATTAACACCCAGAATCATTAAAAAAATGAAATGACTGCGTATCAGTTTTCAGTAAACTATCTATGTTCCCATATTGCTAATGTATAGCATTTAAAGGTAACACACTGCTAACTAATTTATTAAGAAAGTATCAGTTGAGTGCCTGCTCTATACCAGGTACCATGCTAGGTACAGGAAGTACACAGTATACTCTTTTTTAATCCGCTTATAATCTATCAATACTTTTCTACGTCTGCTTCCAAAATTGCTTATACCTTCTCTGTTCTTGCTGGGAGTTGTAGGATATGCTTACTCAGTATGGTATACCCAAAACCAAATGCATGGTTGATAATTGTTAATTGTTAAAAGGATTAAAAAAACAGAGAAACAAGGACCATGAAGGAGATTAAAAAAAGAGATCCTGTTATTACAGAGTAATTAAGACAGGTTTTATTGGGTTTATATTGCTGGTAAATTTTCTCTGAAATACATTTAATAAAGGTCTTTAAAATATTTGAACTATAGCAGTATCATTTTAAATGTTTGTCTCAGCCCAATTACTTTTAAGAAAAATACTCATGGATATAGAAGCTATGGCACATTTGTCACCAAAAGAAAATCATTACAATATTATACTCAAACTTAAGGAAAATAATATCCTACTGACATTTGCAATCCACCATGAAATGAAATCATTGGCACTAAGAGGGAAAAAAGTTTTCCTGTGGATCATCCTGTGTAACTTTAAGCATAGCCAGGCCAAGGCTTTGAATTAGAGACACGGTAATGGATCAAAAGATGAACGTTTCAGTGCAAGTAAAGGTTTATTCATAAGGTCTACCTTTACATAACATCAAAACATGAATGAAGTAGTTGGTACTGATGAGATGTCATCTTGGTTTAGTCTCTTAGTTTGAAGATATCAAGGTGAGCAAGAAATTATTTGCTATATAGCAATTTGCACTAGTGAAAAAGCAGACACATCTATGATTGTTTCATAAGAAATTATGAATGAAATCATCCTAAGTATTCCCCAAAACACTCCTTAAGGTGTCTATGACAATGTCCCCCAAACAGAACATCAAAATGAACTTGTTCTTATGAATATATTACTTCTAATTCTAATTTTTATTATGGAAATAATGTGGAAATTATGAGAAATACATCACGAACTGTAATTACATAGTAAACACAATTTTCTATGTTATCCTGGTTAATAAATTTAGGTACACATTTAAATCTTTGTAATCTGCAAGTTTATAATTTTTGTTAATGAAGGATAGTATCTGTTAATATTACAAAAAATATAGGAACAGATCTTTAAGTTCAAGGCCTCATTGATTAAGAAAGTCAGATTAAACCTACACAGTTTTCATTTACAGCACCATTTCAGGAATAAAGTTCATCATAAGTCCATAAGTTCTTATGTTATGATTTCGTTATTCTTATTATTTTATTTTAAGTGATACATAATATTTATACACATTTATAGATATTGTGATATTTCACTATATACTGTATAATTTTCAGACAAGGGAAATTAGTATATCTGTCTCCTCAAACATTTATCATTTCCTTGTGTTGGGAATGTTCAACATACCCCTTCAAGGTATTTTGAATGTGCAATAAATTATTGTTAATTATGGTCAGTCTATTGTTTTAATTACACCTATTATCCAATTGTAGTTTTGAGTTTAAAAATTAACATCAACCCACACAACAATTAACAGAATATGATAAAAAAGCCTCTGAGCAACATGTTCTTTTGCATCCCTGCTGACTTAGTACATCCCTTTTCCTTCGCTGTCTCACTCCATAGAACAGTAGACACCTCCATTTAATTAGTGGTTCTCTCCTTTGAAGAGGATGTAAAGAATTCCCTAAATCACCTCTCTCAGTGAAAAAAAGGACTGAAAAATATGGCCCTAATTTTGAAGTGAAAAGAGCATCTGAAGCCTGAATTCAATGCCTTCCCTAGTTCCTCTTACTTCCTTTTTGCCCTTTCTTGTTTTTGTTCATTCACTCAACAATTTTTTCATTGTTAAATATGCCAGATACTATACAAAGCACAAGAACAGTAAACATAACAGACAAAAATCCCTGACTTCATGGAACTTATATTCAAATACAGTATACAGGCAGCAAACAAGTTACATACACAACACACACATTTATACACACATTATATTCTACATGGTGATATATGTTAAGAAAAAATAAGGCAGATATAAAATGTGGGGAGAGGGATGTGCATAAGGATAAGAAAAGTGGAAAATTTAAATAGGATAGTTTATAAAGCCTCAGTGTGAAGATGACACATGTAGAAACATCTGACAGAGGTGAGGAGAAAGTCAAGCAGTTCTTTTGGTGAGGAAATTTCCAGAAAAGTCATAAAGATGAAGTTATAATACTTTTCAAAGGGTAATTTCTAGCTCCATGTATTAGTCACTTTCCTAGCACTGGGACAGAATACCCAACACTTGTAACTAAAAGGAGAGATGTTTATTTTGACTCACAGTATCAGTGGGTTCAGTTCATGTTTTACTGGATCTAAGGCAGAAACAGTATGGTGGAAAGGTACAGTGGGGAAAAACTGTTCACACAATGGCAGGAAACAGAGAGAGAATAAAGGATCCAGGGATGAGAACACAGCCTTCCAGGTCATGCCCCGTGACGCACCCCTTCCAAACATAACTTACCTCCTCATGTGAGATTCTTGGGGGACACTTTAAATCTAAACCATAACATTCTGCCCAGATTTGCGAGCTGTGGTTTTAAAAAAATACACAAGTAATTTTCTAACAAGTAATAAAATGCTTTCCTAAACCACAGTGACCCAGGCCCATCCAAATTTCTGGTAAAGTGATGGTAATTATTTAAAGTCTACATCAAAAGGGATTCATCCCTTCCCACTAAAAAACAACCAACCTCTCCATCTAATAATAGACAGCTCTATTACATTGTGGTTCTCTCCATCTCCCTGTCTGGCATTCTATATAAACTGTTAGCTTTCATGTAACATTTTTCAGCCTGTAGTTTCCTCTATTACGTATAGGCTATGTGCTATAGACAGTTGTCAATTGCACAAAGACTCTAATTTGCAACTTTTTAAAAGACGGAGTAAGTATCCAGGTCATGAGGCTTGTATTCTAAGATAAATACTAATTAAATTGAGCCAGGAAGTTTCTCTATAATGAAAGAACTCAGCCATCCCTCAAACTCAACTTGACAACACAGTTGATTGTGCAGTTGTAGTGTAGTCATTAACACAAACTTATATAATAGCCCTTTATATATTTAATATAAAAAAGCACAAATATATTGTCATGTGTTTTTTGCTAAAACAGTTATCATGCTGAGAAGTGTATACATAAGAAAAATGTCAAGTATTCATCACATATTTGTACTGGGACAAATGGTATGTGTCTATGGAATAGTACAACAATCAGCAGTTTTAAGTATCCCTAACTTGAGGAAGGGAAAGTACCTGTTGGTGTCAAAGTACTTACTGCTTTCTTTAAATGCATTCAGTTATGAAATTAAATGCTCTGATAAACTCTCAAGTGTTATAATGGCAATGTCAATTGTCAGTAAAGCTTTTGCCAAGTTATTTTTTTGAAAAGTATCTCTCACTTATCCATTATACTGAAGACAACTTTCTTATTGGAGAGTTAGCCAATTTACAAGAGGGTTTTGCCCCGCCTTGGAAAAAATACCACTTTTAAATTGTATTTCCTTCACCAATAAATATGTAGGTGTAATAGTCTGTAGCAAAATGTTTAAAGAGTTGATTGTGCTCTCCACCAACCACAGGAGTTCCATCTCTAATTATCTCATGGTAATCAAACGCAAAATCACTAGATTAAATGAAGAGGAGAATACATATTTAACTGTGTGGTAAATTTAGCAATGTACAATCAAATCCCACATAATTAATCTAAGAGTAGAACATGAAATCATATGCCTTGTTCAAGTTCACAGAAGAGATCCTGACAAAGCAGAATATACCTAAAAGGAAAACAAAAGTTCCAGTTAACTGGGCCAACCATGTATTGATAGTCTTTATTTTCACCTTATGATTTTATGTTTTGTGCTCCTAAGCAGTAAGACAATAGTCTTAATGTGTAACTATTCCTAATGAGTAGTACTGCACAGATATAAACTGTGTTGCTTCAAACCTATGTCCTGTCTCAAAAAGATGCCACATTGTCTGCTCAAAGATACTGAAATAGAAAATGAAAACACAAATATATTCCAAGTCATTTTGCTGCAAAAGGATAAAATGAAACCACTGCTGCACTAGAATATGGATTAAAATTTTGCTGTCAAGTCTAGAAAACACTGTATCAAATTTTTATCTGGGACTGACTCATGTTAGTTCACTCTCAGATTCTTGTCTCTAGAAAACTGATCCAGTTTATTAAGCTGAATAGGCAAGAGTTAGGCATAACTTCAGAAAAGCTAAAAGGCATTACATTTACTGGCATGGATCAGTGGTCAAATAGTTAAATTATTTTTCTCACAGCACAGAAGGAAGATTTCTCCGTGTAAAGATTTTTACTCTGTGTACAGTAAATTTAGGGAATATGCAATATTTTCCATTATTAGGTTTTTAAAATCTATTGCAAAGAACCACTTAAAAACAGACTTTGAAAAGATTTATTATATTATTTTTTATGTTCAGTCTAATATTTATGTGCAAGTTCATTTTCATTAAACATTCTCCTTTTTATGTGTGTTCCTTTTACAATAAACTATAATTTTTGGCTAAAAAAATTGAAAACCTTGCCATCATCCATGTGCTTTTTCGTCGATGAAGAATGGAAGAGTTATAGGGTCATGGAGGCTTCCAGCAAAATTTCAGAGAGAGGCTTAAAAAGCCAGGCAGTATGCACCTGAAAGGTAGGTGTGTGAAGCTGTGAGGGTAAAGCTGAAGGCTCAGTGAAGGTCCTAGGAAGTTGTAGAAGCTAGAAATATGGAAAGTCACTTGAGAAGAGCCAGAGGCAGTGAGCAGAGTCACCCCAAAATGAAGCTATTAGGGCTGCAACCAGTATTGACATACAAGTCCTTTGGAATACATATCTTTCCACAACTTGCCCCGGATGTGGGCGTGGAGCTATAGAATTTAATGATTGCCTTGCTGGGTTTTGCGCTTGCTTTGGTCCCATTCCTTTCTATACTCCTATCTCTTCCTTTTTTTAATTTTAAGAATAAAGGAAGAAAGCATATTAACAAACAGACATCCATTTACAAAATAGTGTAAGATCAATACAAACAGTACAGAATGACAGACAAAGTGGTGGGAAATTCACAATGGTTGTATTACTACTGATATCTTCAAAGTTGTTTCTCAGAAAAACAAATACAGATATGCAATATATTACATTATTTTTAACATCATAAAAATCCTGTAGGAGAACAGATACCATTCCCCTAAGAATAAATTCAAACTCCTAAGGGTTTGAATCATTAAATATGCATACGTAGTACCCAGATGGTCTCAAAATATTGGTATTAAAGAGAAGAAGCTATGATTCCTTCAGACAAATGTAAAAATGAAAACATTGTCTTTCGTCTGAAGGACAAACTACCAGAAGTGTAGACTTAAGGAATTCTTAAGCAGCCTAAACCAGTTAGATAAAATAAAGCCAACTGACCTACCTGTCAGTAGCAAAGCAGAAGGTACTGATGAGGTCCAGAGTGGAAGGACAGATAGAGACACACAGGGCCCCAAGGCATGCTACAATAATTGCACTGTCATCCTACTAGGCTACAGTGGCAGGGTGAAGCTCAGAGAAATGGTGAAAGATTCTAGCTCCTCATCCATTTCAGTTCTAAGAAGTAGCCAAATAGCTCAGCCCTATTCTTGGCTCTATGTTACCAAGGAATTCCTAGGGTTAAATCTCCCCTGAAAATAATCCAAGTTGCAGCTCACAAAGGCCAAGTAGACTTTTAGAAACTTAGAACCCACCTATAAATCATAAAAGGTCAAAACTTAAATATACATTCAAATAAATGAAATTTAAATATATATTTTATATCAGGGTTGTGTTTATTTTGATAGCTTTCTAGCAGTTAATGATGCAGGTAATCCTGCAGCAAAAAGCTACCTCTCCGCTGGGAGGAGCTCCAGGAATACAAGGATCAAGATAGAAAATACCAGAGCTCCATCTGTCAAGTTGTAGTTTATGAGAAGTACACCTTCCAATTTCTCACAAGTAGGCACAGTTTGGCATTATTTTGGAACTCCACAAATACATTCCAGTGCATTTTGACAAACACCATTTAAGCCCCTACTATGAGCAAGGCTCATATAAAGATAAGTGCTATAACCCTGTTCTTAGATGGTTTGTAAGTTAGTTCTAAGGAATGGAGGAAGGAGGTACAGGTGAACAACCTGTTCAGAACTATGTATTTTATATAGTGTGGTGAATTGTATAACAAATGTGAAAATAAAGTGATATTATATTGCCAGGGAGGATAAATCATACTTGAGTCAGAGAAAAAAAAAGAATTAGGAAACAGTAATGAGGACAGTCTCAGCACTGTGCCTGATGGGAAGTATGCCTATGCTTACTGTAGGATCTTAGGGATAGAAATCACTCAGGAGTTTAGGCCTACATTGGCTGGATTGTTTTGAATGCCCAAAACAGGAACAGATGGTTATCAGCTATAGAAAGCTTCCATATGCTAGGCACCCAGCTCTAGTGAATACATTGAGAAGCCCATTGCTCCAAAGTCAGTCTTCATGGTGCCAAAGGGAAAACTGTGATTTATATGATGTTTAATTTTAT
>PVLD010030272.1:0-17044 GCA_004027595.1 Dinomys branickii
ACAAGAAATAACTGCAGTTAGGGCTCCTGTCCAACAGGCACACGCTTCCTTCTCCAGAGACCTTCTCCTGCGTGGCTTTGGGGCTGAGGAGTGGGTGGTGAGGTGGGCCCTATATTAACTCCTCCACTGCTTCTTTCAATAAAACATAGTTGCAGTCACTGCATTCCTGCCCAGGTACTGTTTCTGAGGTTGCTTTCCAGTGAGGAGTAAGAAATGTAAATCTGACTCTTTCTGGGGAGCAGCAAATGGAGAATTTAAAAGCCTCCCCCTTTCAGACTGTGGGGTGTCAGTGGCATGAGAAATTCTCTTTCTTATCCATTCCTGTATGTCCAATCCAAATTTTTAAATGTATGCTGTTTTAGATAAAAGGGTGCTATAGCTGGATGCACAGCAGTTCTGGGTAAACTGATGGAGGTGAAACTCAGATGCCATAATTCTCTGGCACAGGAGGGAGAGAATGGGCACAGGAAACCCTGCATTGCCTCAGGGTGGAAGGGAGTCATCTGTGAAGCTATGATCCTAAATTTCCACTTTTTTTGTTGTTGAGTGAGCTATTTTCACACCAGAAAATGACTCTTAGAAAATCAGGACCTTAAATCATAGAACTGAAAGACCTTAGAGGTTATGGAATGGACGGTATTGAGGGATGGACTTCTGCTTGGAGTTAGATCTCCCTAAGATGAGGCACTGGTGCATCTGCAGTTTCCTGGTAGCCACTCTCTATGACATGAACTGCACAGTTCCTCTGCAAATCATTCCTTAAGTCTGGATGTGTTGTTTGTTTGCAGGTTTTAGTAAGTGTGTGTGGAAAGGTGTCTTCTCAGATTCCTTCTGTTGTCCTCAAGGTTCTTTCCCATTTCCTTATGTTTGTTTTTTAAAAATATATGCAATAGATTTTCTTTTCTGGAGCAGTTTTAGGTTCACAGGCTGAGCAATCCATGGTCATCTTCATAGTCCGTGACCGAGTTGCTCACATGCACAGGTTGAGAGCACAGGGCACGTGGCTCTCCTGGCCGTGTTTTAGGGTTCGCCACACCCTCACTTTGTTCTCTATGTTCTTCTGCTGCTGCTTCTGTGCTGAGGCTCAGTTTCCTGCCCTCTGCCCTTACCCCGAGTCTGCAGTGGTAGATAATTGGGTAGGGGCCCGTGGTTGAGTCCCAGCCCTTTACAGCTCCCTGTGCCCGTGAGGCAAGTCTGTACCCCTCTCTGAGCCAGTTTCCTAATCCGGAGGAGGGGCTCAATGATCCCAAAGTCCCCTTACACTTGGCACTTTGCAGTCGTGTGCCCACCCACTGGCTGGTGGGTGTCACTGGCATACAGTTCTTACTTATGTGTGGTTAGGAATCTCTAGCAAAATCACACATTGAGATCGGGACTAGTTCAGCGGAATCCTTTCAGCTTAAAGCCACTTTAGAGGTCTTGATCGTCTTAGGAGATGTCACATACCTTGCTGGGGCAGATTTTCCCTGCAGATCACCTTAGACAGTTTCTGACAGTCAGAGCTTGCAGTTTACCTCTGCCTGCGTTCATAGGTCTCCTCAGGCCTGACAGCCCACGTAACTTGTGCCTCGGCTCAGAGCCCACAGCGGGGACAGCCTGAGGGGCACATGCAATCAGGGCAGCAGTGAGAAAACACAGGAGCGGGGTCGGGAAGTTTCTTGGCTTTGTTGGAAACCTGCTGGTGCGGGTATAGTGCTAGCCAATACTGCTGACCAGCAGGGGACACTTTCCTCCTCACCTACACACACCACCATATGATTACTCAAGGAGAGAGCCCTGACACATGGGGACACGGGATTGTTGTGCAATAGGGACAAATGTGTTTTCATGGGACATGACTATGGGTGCGCAGGACAATAGATCTGTGGGATTAAGGAAGATCAGCCTAGGAATGGCCTCTTGTCATCTGACTATAAAATGTTCCTCTTAAAGACACTAAAACCTAGGCATGAAAACTGCGAAAAGAATAAAGCGAACATGGTCTGGAGATGGGGTGTAGCTGCACAACTCTAAGCCTAGCTACTCCGGAGGTTGAAACAGGATTGCAAATTTCAGGCCAGCCTGTTAATTTGGAAAGACTGTTTAGGAATTTCAAAAAATTAATGCAGAACTGAGGATGTTTTGAGCACAGCAGTGCACACCTATAACCCCAGAAATCAGGAGTGAAGGGCTGGAGGGTCGTGAGTTCAAGGCCACCTGGGAACCTTTTCCAGGTTCTGCCTCAAATGAAAAAACCAAAAGGGCTGGGGATGTATTTGAGCACTCCCTGAGTGTAATACCTAGGCCCCCAGCCCTAGTCCACCCTTTGCAGAAAAAAAGTACTATCCACTCTCTGTCTGAGGGGTCAGATGAAGAGCATTTGAAGGGATGGAGGACTATCTTGCTTGCAGTCGCAGGGACACAGAGGCAAGGAAAGAGCCTGCGTTCTCAGGGAGAGCTCAGAGGTGGTCTGGGGACCTAAGGACAAAGTAGTTCTCCTGAGAATACTGAAGGTGATGACTGAAAGGGGATAAAAGCAGTTACACTCGCTAGCAGGCAGTAGGAAGTGGTTTTATTGTTGTGAATACAGTTCATTAAAATTTGGAGAAGTTCCAAAAGTCCCTCTTATCTCCTTCCATATTTACCTGCCTCAGCACAGACAGATCTCCACAGCAGAATGGATATAGGTATAGATGACATAGATTAGATTAGATTAGACATAGATGATATGGTTATAGATTAGATATAGGTTTAGATTTAGATAACTCCCTAATCCAATACAGTATCTGAGGCACTCTCATCTTCTCAACACCTTCCTCCTTTTTTCTGAGGGAGTAAGACTTCAATAAGAAAAGTTGAAGAAGGAAAAACTGTGTCCAAAGAAAGGAAATGTAGGCTGGGCATAGTGAAGCCTTGGAGGCTGAGGTAGAAAGATTGCTGCAAGCTCAATTTCCAGGCCAGCCTGGACTACAAAGTGAGTTTAAGACCAGCCTGAACTTTGTAGTGAGACCTTGTCTCAAAAAGACAAAAAAAAAAAAAAAGGAAATGTAGTCAAAACCTTATCTAAGTGTGCAGTCTTACACTCTTATTTATCCTCTTACAAGCTCATCTAAGTGTATAGGAACCAATGTACAGGGATATGGAGGATCACTCTTCTCAGGTGGCTCACGGGCCACAGTGAAGAATCTGAATTGGGTAGAATCCTTGTAGCCACAGTTCGGATACTTCCCTCTGGTGAGCCTGCAGTGGGTCAGCTTGACAGGACTTGCACTCTGGTGGCAGGTTTTCTGACCATTCTTGCAGGTGATGTTGGACAAGGTGCAGGAATCACTCACATGCTGCAAAAAATTGTGCAGAAAGGTGTTCATATGCTTACAATGTCAGCAATAGTTCTTGACATCACTCATTGCCTCAGTGTGGTGGAACCGAATTGGCTGGGTGTGCTGAACGGCGAACCACTGAGCCCTGCTGAGGCCTGCAGGCACAGCCCAAAGAGGGCACAGCAGCCCAAACAACCCCAGCAGTAACGGGAGGGGAAATGTCAAACGTGCTCCATCTTTTCTGTGTAAGAAAAGGAAAGATATAGAAACAATACAAGAGTAGAAACAGTACGAGCAAAAGTATCGATCGAAACAATTGACATTTTTGTTTTGCCTTTAAAGATTTTGTAACTCTTAAAAATCTCTCACATAGTCTCACGGTTCCAGTGAAAAGACTGAGGTGAGCAGATCTCTCCTTTGACTGGCATTTCCCGTTCCCCTCCTGACCTGTGCTCCTGCATTCAGAAACCCTCATGTCAGAAGCCTTGGTCTTTACCTCTTCCGCTGAGATGCCAGCCTTCATCTATGACCAGCCCTCCCAGCCATCCTCACAGCCCTGCGAGTCCCAGCCCCGAGTTCTCCCCTTCCACTGGGTATCGTTGCTGCATTCCCACTGAGCTCAGAGCAGTACTTTGGCCAGCTTCAGGGGATTCCTTCTTTTCTTCTCCCCAGCTGACCAGCACTGCTGTGCCACATGGGGAAAGGAATGTTCTGAGCCCCAGGAAAGAGAACCTGCCACTGTGTAGTTGTGAACTTTGTCTACAGTAAAGATGAACCTGAGACTTTTGTTTTTGTTTTTTTTTTTTGTTTTATTTTATTTTTTTTTTTTTGAACCTGAGACTTTTAATCTCCTCTTGAAATTTATATCATTACTGCTATTTATAGAAGAAGAACTCTCATTTGCAGAACAAAATGACTCAAAATAGTTTTAGGAAACTGACAATTTCCCGCTAAATATTTAGTGCTTTCTTCTTGATTGACAACCTCAGTTTTTTGAAGCTGATTTCAGTTTCTTATAAGAAAATGTAAATGTCATATAACAGCTGCCACATACTCGGTAATGTGAGTTCCAACAATAGATGTGAAAGAATTATTCATTATGAATGTGTTTATTGCACCAGATCTTGTACTACGCACGTTCAGGAGTTCCTGTTTTAATGAGAGACAGAGTTAGGTAGGTGGATGAGTACAATATACACACAAAGAAAGGACAGACAGCATTTATGGGATGATGGAGAGCATGCCAGAGGCTGTGGGGAGATGGAGGAGGAAGAATTATTAGGACACTGCACCTGAATTGAGCTTTGAGGAATAATTAGATGTAGGAGAAGAGGTTGATAGGCCTAAACAGAGGAAACTATGTGTGAAGAGACCCATGAGCTTGAAGCAGAAAGGAAAATACAGGGCATTTGCCTTTGAATCTGGACTTTCCTTTCTACTGGTGCCACAGTACTCATATTCTAAACCTGATTTTTTTTTTCTGGATGCCTCAATAACACTTCCCACATGTACCTGCTGCCTCCCACCTCTCTTCTTTGTCCAATCTGCTTCCGGATTAGTCTTCCTCCAGCACACTTGACCTGATATAGGAAAGAAAACGGAACCAACACCATTTTGTGTTCTAGCGCCATCTTAAAGCTTAAGTTTCTGTTTCCTTAAGTTTGTTTCTTGTAAATTTGTCATAGTGACCTAACCCAGTGCCACTCCATGCTCTGTCATAAGACTGCTTGTCCACTACGTAAAATGTCAAACACCTTTGTTCCTTTGTCACAAGCTAAGCCCATGCTTCGTCATCTTTCTATAGCTCCACTAAATCATATCAGCACCACACACCCCATAGACCCAGAACTAGACCTGCATAGCTATCCTCCCCTCCTGCCCTTCGGGGTTGGTGCTCAGTCTTGTACTGGGTGCCCACAGCTGGCCCCCAGTAAACTTGCTTGTTTCTGCATCTGGCCTCCACGGGTGACTCAGTTAAATAAACGCATTTGCCCAACAGACGAATGGCTTTTTTTTTTATTTTAAAGAATGGGAAAACAGAACAATAAAAATGATACAGAATTTCAAAACAAAATGGTAGGAAATCAACAGTGGTTATTATATTGCATATTGTTATCTTCAAAGTAGTTGCTCAGATTACAAGACATAGGCATGCAAAACTGATCAAACAGTGTAAACAATAACTGTTCAGTGAACTAATAGAACCTAGTAGTGCAATTATCTTAGCTATCATGCATGTGTGTGTGTGTGTGTGTGTGTGTGTGTGTGTGTGTGTACTTTTTGGTTTTTACACTTCCTTCTTTTCTCCTTTCCCTCATCCCAGTTGTTCTTTCCTTTTGAGTAAATAAGATCCAAAATATACAATAGATATTGTGAGTGGGAAAGAAACTGTCGAGTGGATATTAATGGTTCCAAATATCTACAGGCAATGAAATGATGTCTGCGATTTACTTGCTCCAAGGTAACTTACAAGATACAAGTTTAACATACAAAAGTTAGTGCTGTTTTTAGCTTTGTTTTGAGACAGAGTCTCACTATGTCACTGCTCAGGCTGGCTTGGAGCCTAGAACTCACTGATCTCCTGCTTCAGCCTCCCGAGTGCTGGGATTACAGACATGTGCTGCTATGGTAAGAGAGACACATGGTATGAACAATGGGGATCTGAATTTACAAACACAAAACCACTTATAATGCCATAAAAAGTGAATTACTTAGGTATCAATCTCATGAAGTATGAAAAGATTTTGTGTGAATCAGTCTTTCCTTCTGTGACCAATTATGATGGGGAGCTGGAGGCAGGGGGTGGGGAGGGGCTTAGAGGACTAAATATAGGCCCCAACTGTCTGTATTAACTTGCCTGTCTGCCACGAAGTGTATGAGAAAAGCCCATAAAAATGGAAAAATTATTCTCAACCTGGCCAGATTGAGAGGGCAAGTAGTCAACTCTTTGCCTCTAACTCAGCTCACAGCAGGGCTCCAGTGTATGGTAAAGGTAGAACAAACACCAGGAAATGTTCCAGGCTTTTGCCCAATAAAAGACTTGGCAAAAAAATATTGAAAGTTGTACTGTCTGAATAAGGAAGCTGGAGAAATAGACTAACGTTTAAAAAGCATAAGTTTTGGAGATCAATAGTAACCTCTTGTTTTCAACAGATATCTGAGAAAAACAAATTGAAAGAGGAAGATTAATTTTAGTTCTGTTTCCAAGGTCCAGTTCCTGGCTGCTGGCTCCATCCCCCCGACACCTGTGGCAAGGCAGAATCACTGTGGTGCACAGGCATCCCAGAGGAAGCTGCTCACCTCAGAGCAGATAGAGAACACGGCGAGAGAAAGATAATCAACTTAGAAGTAGGAAGGTGCTCTTCTAGCTCACAGCTTCAGTGCTCCTGTCTATGGTCTGTTGGTGCTGTTCATCTGTGCCTCTGGCAAGGCAGTGATTATGCTCAGTAGCATGTGGTGGAGCACCATTCTACCCACCGTGCTGCATGGATGGGGAGAAGCAAAGAAGCAGAGGGGAGAGGGCTGGGGTCAGAATTTCCCCGGCACTCACGCTCCCAGTGACCTACCTGCCTCCGCTGGGCCCCATCGCCTGAGGTCCCAACACCTCCCAACAGTGTGCAGGTCGGGGACCAGGCCTTCAACACATGGGCCTTTGTCAGGATCCAGACTACAGCAGACATTGTGATACCAGTGAAAGAATAAGCAGACAGGCCAGCAGAACAGCACAGAATGCCCAGAAACCAACCCATGGGGAACTGACATCTGACAAGGCAGAATGATAACTCACCTGAGCAAAGATGGTCTTTGCAACTAATGGTAACAGAACAATCATACAGTAGTATCTCAGTTTACAAATGCTTCTGTTTGCACACAACTCAGTTAGCAAACAAAATGGCCAGTGAAATTTTGTTTCTGTTGACAAATTCTGCATGAGGTGACAAACATGACCACAGCCATCTTCCCTACACAAACATGACCACAGTCATCTTCTCTACACAAACACAAACACAGCCATCTTCCTCAAAATCTTTAAACAAGTTACATTCATATACTGAGGTACCACCATAGGTCTACATGCCAAAACAATACTTATATAGATCAGTGTCTTAGGCATTTCTACTGATCTAGATTTTATACATTTCACAAAAATGAACACAAAATGTTCTATAGACCTAAATGTGACAGATTACATAAAAATTGCAGAAGAGAGCCAGGCATGGTGGCACACACTTGTAATCCCAGCACTCAGGAGGCAGAGGCAGGAGGATCACTGCAAGTTTGAGGCCATCTTGGGTTATGTAGTGGGTTCAAGGCAGCCTGAACTACCGAGGGCAACACTGCCTCAAAAAAAGAAAAGGAAAAGGAGGAGTAGGGGAAGGGGAAAGAGAAGGAGGAGGAGGAGGAGCAGGAAAAGAAGGAGGAGAAAGAGGAAGAGAAAGAGGAAGGAGAGGAAAAGAGGGAGGGGGAGGAGAAGGAGAAGGCGGAGGAGAAGGAGGAAGAAGAGGAGGAGAAGAGGAAGGGGAGGGGGAGGAGGAGAAGGAGAAGAAAAAGAAGCAGCAGCAGCTGAAGAAAACAAATGAAAAACAGTACATGATCTTGGATTTAGTGATGACTTTTTAGATATAAAACTCAGAGCAGGATCTATAGAAGAAAATATGGATAAATTGTTATGGCTTTTGTCTACATGTCCCCCTAAAGCCTCATGTGATCATAGGGGATTTTTGAAGGTGGCTGAATCTAGAGCATGTGATTGATTTGTAGTGCAATACTGGGACAAATGGTGCTGGGAATAAGGGTGGGTGATTGCTGGGTCAGTCCACTGGTTGGATTTGCACCACCCTAACCCCAGCACACTAGATACAATACACGGAACAGAAAGAGTCTTGTCTCTCTTCTCTCCCTTGTTGCTTTGGCTGTCTTCCGCCACCATGAATGTTGCCTCTCTGCCATGTGCTACTCTGCCTTGTAGCCAAGCAACCATGGACTCAAACCTCCACAAGCTGTGAGCTAAATAAACCGTTCCTCCTTTAACTTCAGGTGTTAGGTATTTTGTCTCAGCAAGGAGAAAGTACCTAAGGCAAAAATAAGTTACATTAAAAGTTTTTAAATTCTTACTCTGCAACAATTACCTTTTAAAGTTCCATGTTACCCTGCTGGTTACGAAATCCTCATAAAAATCCCAGCCTTTCACCCCCTCAGTGCAGTCCTCTCTTGGACTCACCTGCTGCTCTCTTCTACCCTGATAAACTCGTAGCTTTTCTACGTTCTTGCTGTTGGTTAATTCTCTTACCTATGGTTAATTGGTTAATTCTCTTACCTGTGGAACAGGCCTTGCAGCCACCACACACCTTTCCTGCCTTTAGCCTTCTTAAAGGCTAAGAAGATAGAGATTCAAGTCAGTATAGAAGGAAATGGATGCAGGGGAAAGTATTCCAATGGCTTTGTACTGACTCTGCCTTCCCCAGAATCCATGCTTTATTTGGACAACTTCCTATGTCTTTGCCTTCGGGAACTACCTTTCCTCTTCTGTGTGCAATATTGGCGGGACTATCCATGAAGAGAAGATGCCCAGTGTTCTCCACCGTGCCAAGTAGTCATGAGGTTTGAGCAGACTGACTGGATTCCTTCTTGTAGGATTCCAGAGTAGCCCATTCCAACATACAACTGTAGGAGACCACAATATTCTTCCCAAATTATGGTGCTGGAAATAGACTCCCATGCTCAGTGATCAGCTGTTCTAAGTGGTGTGCAGTAAAACACAGATGCTGTCTCACTGTGCTCCCTCGCCACACTGCCGCTTGCCGTGAAGGACGCTAACACACTGTACAGGGGGAGATGGAGATTTGGACCGTAAGGCACCTCCACCACCTCAGAGCTAGCTTTGAGTAAAACTTTTTCCCCATTTTTACCAAAATTAATCTTTCTTCAATTTTGTTAGTGGGCAGGAAAACAAACCTGAGCATTAGGACCTAAGGCTGGTAACCATTTGAGCATATGAGAGGGGTGCAGGATCATCAAAATAACCATCCTAGGCAGGTTTAAGTCAACCTACACTCTGCTTCTCTCACAAGAGCACCTGAATAATGTCAGGAGTTATAAACTAAAGGAGTCAATTTGACATGGTCCACTACTCTGATCCTCACAGGAGCTCATTAGTCTCCAGATAAAGACATCTATATGGATCACCTTCAAGGAAAATTCACAGGCTAGGAACACAATGAAAGGTGTCCTAGAAGGAAATTTATAGCAGTGGGTTCCCACATGAGGAAAACAATGAACACAATAAACAACCTTATGCTGAACCTCAAACTTCTAGAAAAAGAAGACAAGTCAAGCCCAAATCTCAAAGAAGGGAGGAAATTATAAAGATCAGAGCAGAAATTAACACAGTTGAAACTAAGAAAACAACACAAAGAATGACTTAATTGAAAAGTTGGTTCTTTGAAAAAAATAAATAAAATTGATAAATCCCTAGCCAACTTTATCAAAAAAAGGAAAGAAAAAACTCAAATCCATGCAATAAGGAATGAAAAGGATGAAATCACTACAGATCCTGTACAAATTCAGAAGATCATCAATATCTACTTCAAAAATCCTTACTCTCACAGGATGGGAAACACAGAAGAAATGGACAGATTCCTACATACATATGAATTACCAAAACTGAATCGAGGATATAAAAATCCTGAACAATTTAACATCAGACTGTGAAATTGAAAATGTCATAAAAAAAAACTTAGCAACAAAGAAAAGTCCAGGTCCTGATGGATTCACAGCTGAATTCTACAAGAAATTTAGGGAAGATTTAATGCCAATTCTTCTCAAATTGTTTAATGAAATAGAAAGGGAAGCAATTCTCCCAAACTCATTCCTGGAGGCAAGTATTACCCTGATACCAAAACCGAGAAAGACCCAACTAAAAAGGAGAACTATAGGCCAATCTCCCTAATGAGCTTGGATGTAAAAAATTTCAATAAAATACTAGGTAATACAATGCAGCAAATCATCAAGAAGATAACACCATGACCAAGTGGGATTAATTCCAGGAATGCATGGATGATTCAATATACACAAAGCAATCAATGTAATGCATCATATCAACAGAGCTAATGACAAGAATCGTGATCATCTCAATAGATGCAGAAAAAGCTTGTGATAAAGTTCAACACTTATTCATGATAAAAACCCTACAAAAAATTGGAGTAGATGGATGTTACCTCAATTGTTAAAAGCCATCTATGACAAACCAACAGCAAACATCATACTGAATGTATAAAAATTGAAAACTTTTGCTTTAAAATCATGAACAAGACAAGGATGTACACTGTCACCACTCTTACTCAACATAGTTCTGGAACTATTAGCCAGAGCAATTAGACAAGAGAGAGAAATAAAAGGAATAAAGATAGGAAAGGAAGAAATGAAATTACCTTTATTTGCAGATGACATGATACTCTACATGGAAGACCCCCAAAACCCCACCAGAACATGCCTACAATTAATAAAAACAAATTCAGTAGCATAGCTGGATACAAAGTCAGCACTCAAAAATCAATAGCATTCCTATGCACAAACAACAAACAGACTGAGAGAGAAATTAGGGAAACCATACCTTTCACAATGGCATCTAAAAATTGAAATACATAAGAATCAATCTAACAAAAGAAGTAAAAGATCTATACAGTGAATGCGTACTCTGAAAAAAGAGATTGAAGAGAATTTCAGAAAATGGAAAGGTAGTCCTTGCTCATGGATAGGAAGAACCAACATTGTGAAAATGGCCATACTCCCAAAACTGTTATACAGATTCAATACAATCCCAATAAAAATACCATTAGTATACCTCACAGAGCTAGAGAAAACATCTCTAAAATTCATCTGCAACCAGAAGAGACCCAGAATAGCAAAAGCAATCCTGGGCAACAAAAGCAAGGCAGAGGGTATCCCAATCCCTTACTTGAAATTATAATACAAAGTTCCTGTGATAAAATCAGCATGATATTGGGAAAAAAAACAGACCTGAAGGTCAGTGGAACAGACTAGAAGATGCAGGCATAATTGCGAATACACTCAGTCACTTTATCTTTGTCAAATGTGCCAAATATGTTCTGGAAGAAAGATAGCCTCTTTAATAAATGGTGCTGGAAAGACTGGCTCTCCACATGACAGAGATGAAAACTAGACCCATGTCTATCAGCATGCATTAAAGTCCAAATGGTTTAAAGATCTAAATATTGAAACAGAAACACTAAATCTACTGGAGGAGAAAGTAAAAATCTCAAAGGCATAGGGGTAGGCAGAGAGCGCATGAGCAAAAACCAAACTGTACAGGAAGTACTTCGAAGAATCAACAACTGTGATCTCATTTTATTGAAAAGATTTTGCATAGCAATAGAAATCACCAACAGGGTAAAAAGAAAACCCATGAATTGGCAAAAAATTTTAGCCAACTGTTCCTCAGACAAATTACTCCTATCTAAAACATATAAAGAATTTTTAAAATCAGGGCCCCCAAATTCAAAGACCCAATCCAAAAATGGGCATCTGAGATGAACACATATTTCTCAGATGAAGAAATACAAACAGCAGCCAGACGTAGAGGTGACGCCTGTAATCCCAGCACTCAGGAGGATCATTGCCAGTTTGAGACCAGTCAGGGCCACAAAGCGAGCTCAAGTTCAGCCTGAACTGCACAGTGAGACTCTACCTCAAAAAGACAAAGAAAGAGAGAGAGAGAGAGGAGAGAGACAAATGGCAAATAAATATATGAGAAAACGTTGAACATCATTTATCATCCAAGAAATGCAATTTAAAACAGCACTGAGCTTCCGTCTCATCCCGGAAAGAATGGCTATCATCAAGAAGTCAACCAATAACAAATGCTGGAGGGGCTGTGGGGAAAAAGGAACCCTTCTCCACTATTGGTGAGAGTGTAGACTGGTGCAACGACTTAGGAAATCAATCTGGAGATTACTTAGTAAACTAGGATTAGAGGTCTCATTCAACCCAGCTATTCCCCTTCTTGATATTTTCCCAGAAGTATTAAAAACATCATACCACAGTGATACATGTGCATCCATGTTTATAGCAGCACAATTTGTAAGAGTTAAATCTTGGAAACAACCCAAACGCCCATCAGCTGAGGAATGGATAACAAAGATGTGGTTATTTTTATACAGTAGAGTATACTTAGCTATAAAGAAAGATAAATTAGAGGCTTTTATAAGGAAATGGATGCAACTAGACACCATACCAATAAGTGAAATAAATCAGACTCCCGTAAGTAAACATTGTATTGCCTCCTTGGTATAAGAACGTGAGTCAATAAAATCTGAACGGTACAATAGATATTGTGAAAGGGAAATAAACTGCTCAAATAAGAAAGAACAACTGGGATGAGGGAAAAGAGAAAAAAGAGAAAGAAAAAGGGGAAAATATGTATCTACACAAGATAGCTAAGATAATTGTACTAATTTCTATTGGTTTGTTGAAAGGAACAGTTCATATATAATTGTTTGATCAGTCTTGTATGCCTATATCTGGTCATCTGAGTAACCACTTTGAAGATAACAATATGTAATACAGCAACTATTGATAATTTCCTATCACCTTGTTTTAAAATTCTGTATCATTTTATTGTTTTTATGTTGTTTTATTTGTCTTTGTTTTTGTTATTTTGTTTTTGTTCTTTTATCTTTAAAAGAAGAGTGTATGTATACAAGGTTAGCTGGCATAAGTGTACTGCTGATGTCTATTGGTTCATTGAAAGGAACAGTTAATGCTTAATTTTTTTTAAACCAGTTTTGCATGCTTATACCTGGTAAGTGGAACAACTAATTTGGAGACAACAACATGCAATATAACAACCACTGGTGAATTCCTACCATCTTGTTTAGTGGAGCTCTGTATCATTTCTAATGTTTTTTAATACATTGTTATTATCTTTAATAGTTCAATCAATCTTGCATTCTTACATCTGGTAATCTGAGCAACTTTGCTGAAGATAATAATATGTAATATAGCAACCATTGTTGATTCCTATTATCTTGTTTTGATGTCCTGTATCATTTAGTTGTTTTTGTGTTGTTTGGTTTTTTTCCTTCATTGTTGTTATTTTGCTATTTTTTTCTCTTTAAAATAAAAAAGGAGTCACAGACTATTGGGAAGAAGTATGTGTGTTGCATATTAAAGCTATGCTTGTAATCAGACGTGATGGTACCTCCCTGTGATCCTAGCACTCAAGAGGCTGAGGCAGGAGGACATCTGTGAGCTCAAGGAACTACACAGTGAGTTCAAGATCAATCTAAACTACAAAGTGAGACCTTGTCTCAGAGCAAACAAACAGACAACAAAAAAGACATGCTCGCTCTTTTCTTTTACATGTGCTTTAGTCAGCATATAAGGTTAAGGGTGCTTAGTTTGTGCCCTTTTAGAGAAGTCTCATAGGCCACGAAGTGAGGTTTATTGTAACTATGTCATACATATAGTTTATTGTAACTATACCAAATATGAGCTTCTGGATAAGCTCATATTTTTACAATCATGGAAAAGCTTTATCAGTAGGAGTTTGAATCAAATATAGGGTAATTGCAATAGTACATACAGGTAGGTATAAAGATTAAGAGACAAGGACTGAGGAAAATTCTACATTCTAGTATGGTACCTCTTAAGCTCCCTCTGCCAATTAAATAAAGGAGGAAAAAAAGTAGACCTGTTTTATTTGGGAGGTGATAGGAGACGCAAGAAAAAAAGATGAAGTTGACAACAGTATTGCTGAAACTGAAAGGCAATTGTGGTTAGCAATAATTAATGGTACACTTCACAACAGCTAGTAGGGAAAATATTTAATTGTTTACAACACAAAGAAATAATAAATGTTGGAAGTGATAGATATGTCAATTGCCCTGTGCTCCATAATGTACAATTATTATGCATCAACTAAATATAAATATATTACTTTTTTAAAACTGGAGATTCTGTTAACTATAGGAGTGAAGTCTAACTGCTGACTTCTAATAAGATTTTGGGACTTGAAATTAGCAGAAAAAGAAATGAAAAGGGGAATTTCTGCCAAATCTGAACATATTAGCCATGACATTGGTACGCCAAAATGCAAAACCACTTACTACACATAAACCACAAAAGGTTATGACTTATCACAGAAAAACAGAATGGAAATATCTTTTAGGAGCTTCACTAGGAAAAAATACTTATGCCACAATATTTAATCTACTTTGCTTCAATATTAAGCTTTATTTTTTTCTTTCAGAGTGAGGCTAAGTAACAATTTAAATAATTACCAGGATGCATAAATGAACATCCACTCAGATAAACATCACTGATTAAAAGTGGCTACCTGAACCTCTTTAGTAATGGGGGCTGGAAAAGCTGGCTGTCTACATGCTGAGGAGTAATAGACGCATGTCTGTCTACACACTAAACTAAAGTCAAAATGGATCAAAGATCTAAATATTAAAACAGAAACACTAAATCTACTGGAAGAGAAAGTAGGTAGAAATCTTGAAGACATAGGAGTAGGCAGAGAGTTCATGAACAAAACCCACACTGCACAGGAAATACTTTTAAAAATCAGCAACTGGGACCTCATCTTATTAAAAAGTTTTTTCCCACCAAAAGAAAACACCAAGAGAGTGAAAAGACAACCCATAGGTTGGGAAAAAAATTAGCTAATTGTCCCTCGAACAGAGGACTTCTATGTAGAACTTGTAAAGAATTGAAAAAAAATCAGACCTTCCAAATTCAAAGGCCCACTACAAAAATGCGCATCTGAGATGAATATATACTTCTCACATGAAGAGATACAAACAGCATATAAATGCATGAAAAAATATTCAATATCACTGGTCATTCAAAAGATGCAAATTAAGACAACACTGAGATTTCATTTCACCCCAGAAAAAATGGCTGTCATCCAGAAATCAACCAATAACAAATGTTGGAGGGGCTGTGGGAAAAAGGAACCCTTTTCCACTGTTGATGAGATTGCAGACTGGTATAACCACTGTAAAAAATCAGTATGGAGATTTCTCAAAAAGCTGAGATTAGAAGTTCCAATCGACCCAGCTATTCCCCTTCTAGGTATCATTCCAGAAGAATTGAAAATGTCACACCACAGTTGATATGTGTCCACCAATGTTCATAGCAGCACAATTTGTAATAGCTAAATCCTGGAAACAACCCAAATGCTCATCAACCAAGTGATGAATAAAAAAGATGTTTTAATTTTATACAATGGAATACTACTCAGCCATAAAGAAGGATAAACTTGAGACTTTTGTAGTTAAATGGATGCAAGTTGAGACCATACTCATTAAAATAAATCAGATTCACATATGTAAACATATTGTCTCTCTGGTGTGAGAAACTGAAAGAGTAAATAAAGTCTAAAATGTATAATAGATATTGTAAAATGGGAAGAAATTGTTAAAAAGGAAAAAGGAATAAGGATGGGTGAAAAAGGAAAGGAAGGAGGGGAAAAGAGAGAAAAAATATGTTAGTTATACTATTAGTGTCTCTTACTTCCTAGAAAAGGAAGGTTTGCACTTACATTGGTTGGAGAAATTTTTATGCCTATGTCTTTCCGAGTAACTACTTTAAAGTTAATAATATACAATATATTAGCTATTGTTATTGCCCTATCGTCTTCTCATGAAATTTATTTTACCTTTTTCCATAAAATAAAAAAGTGGCTATCTAAGAAATATTTTGCATGTAATAAATATATTCTAAGTTTAGGTTAACAGGCACCATTCTGAGAAGACAAACTTTTTTTGTAACCAATAAATAAATTACATTCAATAAAACAAGGTGTCTACATGTGAAGTATGATATTTTTCCTCATTATAGTACGCAAACTTCCAAACTGTATAGAAAGTATATCTAAAACTATAATTCACACTGCAAGTCATAAAAATGGCCAAGGGAAAAAGTCAGTTGTGTAAAATTTACAGCTTATATTTTTACTTCCCCTTTCAATAAAATACCAATTGTCAGTTTATTTATTAAAGTTAAATGAACTGTATATATGCAACCTGTTAGTGCTGAGAACCCACCACATCTGTGTGTCTTTAAACAGCACTCTTTCTAATGGTATTTAAAGTACTACATCTCAATCAGCTGAAAACTCTGGAAATTCTCAAGCATCTCATTCCCCCGATTTTTGTACTTCCGCCCCTATTCTGAGCCCTTTGCCCTTTACCATCCATCCATCTGTTCACCTTCTTGCCTGGTTTGGCTTTGTAAATACCCCTGCTTGTTTCCCAACACTAAAAGAAATCCCAGAACAGTCCAAGCACACAGCTTTGCTCCAGAAGTATGGCGCAGGCTAAATGATAAATTAAAAAAAATCAATGCCCCTTACTGATGCAGTCAGAATGCCCCTGAGAGTCCATTGTTCTGAGAACTGGCAGATGTAATCCTGAAGGAAGTTTCAACAGATTCTTCAGACAAGGGTCAGAGAATAAGCCTTTGATAATTGTCTAGCCTGTAAGAGAAATTTTCTCTAGTAACAATGATACATGAGCTATGCTAAACCACCCTCCTTTCCCCCTTCCAGGAGTTAAGCTGTTACAATGTGTAGCCGCCCAAGGACAGAGTAAACCAGAGGGCCTGAACTGTCAAGATAAGGACAAACCTCATGACTAAGGAATTTGTAAAATATACCTTTCCTGGGCTACTTCTATCCATATTAGGAAACAACCTCTGCCACTAACCCCAGACCTCCA
>PVLD010030273.1:0-17041 GCA_004027595.1 Dinomys branickii
AGAGACAGAGACAGAGACAGAGACAGAGACAGAGACTTATTTCTATTCTTTCAGCCTAATTCAGTTAACACACCTCTTGGGAGAAGTGTATGTTTTAGTAGTCACCATCTTGAGCTCTGGAACCAAACTTGGGTTTGAATACCAGAGCCATCACTTACTAACTGACCTTGTGCATGTTACTTCACATCTCAGCTCTCAGTTTCCTCCTCCGTCAAATGAGTGTAATAAGGTTACCTGATGACTTCTCATTATGGGTCTACTATTGAATCAATCAAATATCGAGTTTTCTTTATTCCTTGTCATTCTCTCTACTGGCTCAGAAATACACCTAGCACTCCTGTTCTTTCAGCACTTACTTACAAACTGTGACTAGGCATACTTAAAGTTTGTGAGTCATCAACGTTTCTGTGCTTCTTCTGAATACAAAAGACATTACAATGCTTTTACTCTAATCATTCACTCCATTGACAGTTAACTATGGGTTGATATTTTAATTCTATCTTGTTTGTTTTACCACATGAACTTGTCACAATTAGTATCATTTCACTAGTTAGTGTTTTAACCACTGAAAGCTTTTTCTTACCTACATGCTGACCAGTTTCTTTGTATCACACATTCATTCTTTTGTATTTAATTTCCTTCTTCCTAAAATAGATTCTTTACAGAGTACTTTTAGCCAGTGTCCGTTACTGGGAAATTCTTTTAGACTGCGATTACTGTCTTTATCTGGCAGCCCCAAGGGAGTTAAAGATTAGCTGGAACGAAAACCTAGGCTAATGATTATTTTCTCTCGCTCCGTTGACAATACTCCATGCTTTCCGATTTCTGTTGTTGAGCTTGAGAAACCTGTTGATAGTGGGAATTCTTCTATAGGTAGTCTTTCTCTGCTCCCCAGTTGTTGTGTAATCTTCTCTTTGACTCTCGAGTTTTGTCTCCCGGTTTCACCATGACATGCCTAGGCGAGGTCGCGGAGTATTTCTGGAATCTGTGTTTGCCTAGCTGTTATGAACTCTAGGCTGGTAGACCGCCTCTCTTGCAGTCTCCCTCGCTTGTCCTGACGCTGCTCTTCTGGGACATACTTTGGTCCTTTTTCTATCTTCCACCTTTCTTTCTTCTACAGTGTGTGATTTCTACACATTCTATCTTGGAGTTATTAGTTTTTAGGTCTGTGTTCCAGTTTAAAACTTATGTTTATAATTTTATTCAGTCTGGTTAATGTGAACATTAGTTTACTATTTTATCCATTCAATTACTCTCTTTTTCACTGGTAAACATTCTATACATCCATTCTAAAAGTTTATGTTTTCTTGCCTTGCTTTTCTCTAGAATTTGTGCAGTTTTACGAAGAATTACTGTTTTATATTCTCCTTCACATCCCTCACTTACCCACCTCTGCTATTTCTTTCTGCCAGTAGATCTTGCATATGGTGAATTACTTCCCAGCCCCATCTGTAATTTTGGTTTGTAAACTCAGGTAAAAAGAGGTTTAATTCTCTTATAGAAATCCTGCCTAAATTGAGATTGTCTCTGCGGGGAGGTTTTAGATTTGCTTTTATCCTTGGGGTGTCATGGCCTGGCACTGATATTAACATTAGAGTCTCAGAATAGAGCTTCTCCGACTATCCAGAGAGAAAATAAGTTAAAAATTTCAAGCTCACATGTGATATGGACTTGTGTTTAAAATTACCCTGGAAATATTTTACTTCTCACACCAGCCCAGGTCAACAAAGACAAGACAGCTTCTTAGGCTCTCCCAACACCAAAGAGTAGATTTTCACCAAAGGTTTCCATCATTGATGACATTGGTTTGATGTGAGGGACTCATTTGACTTTCAATTTTATTTGGGCCCAAGACTTTAATCATCTGTTTTCACTAGTTTCTAAGTAGTTTTTTGTTTTTTTAGGTTTGGGTACTGGGAATTGTACTCAGGACCTCACGCTTGCCAAGCAGGTGCTGTGCCAGTGAGCTAAACCCCTGGCCCCCCAAGCTAAATGCCTGGCCCCCTAGTCTTTTCCTAGAGTTCCATCATTCATGCAAATTCAGCTCATGTCTTATGGAAAGTTTAACGGAAAGTTTAATAAGAACAATTCAAATTGCCTGGAACCCTGAGACGATCAGAGCCATTTGTCCCAAACAGGCCCTTAGTAACTGTGCAGGGAATCAGGCCACAGGGAACTCTGAGAAAGTGGTCTTCGATGCTTATGAATGCTGAGGGCTGGGACAAAGAGAAATATAGCATGTGGGTAAGATGAACTTCCATCTTTTTATCCTCATAGAGAAAGTTTAAAAGAATCAGTAGGCAAGAGAACAGGAACGAATGAAACTACACCATGCTTTTGATCACCACTCAATGGAGTGCAGAGTCCTGATCTCCTGCTGAGACTTCTATAAGGATTGACGGAACTGAGTGGCCATTGTTTCTCCTCAGATATGGTTGAGATGTCTGTGCCCATGAACAGGCTTGGAGGTACGCAGAAGCACCACATGCCCTCAGAGGAAAGTGAGCTAGTCTAGCTCTCCTTGTAATAGTAGTCATTAGTTTAATTTTTTGTTGCTTTCTGCCCCCAGGTATGTTGAAAGAGATCGAGTATATAGAAGGAGGCTTAGCTCAAGCCTAACTTAACCCAGGAATTAATTTATCTTTGGACAGGAGCAACTTGTAGGCTGTAGGTGAACTGTTGACTTCATAACCTAGACTATGCACACCAGTCTCCCTTCCATTTTTGACAATATGTAATTAGAGGGAATGCTTGCCTGAGCTGCTGCAACACGAAATGACCAAAAATCAAAAGAGAAGTCACAAGAAGAAGTTAGAAAATATTTTGAACTAAGCGAAAATAAAACCATAGGTCAAAATATGTGAGACATAGTTAAAATGTACCTCAAGGAAAGTTTATAGCACAAAAGCAGCCTCAACTCTGTGGTCTAAACTCCCACCTTGCCTATGAGGGTGGTGTTTACATGACATAATCACTCAGGAGATGATGAGCATCACCTTGGTGACATAGAAGAGCAGAAATATTTGGAATGGAAGGAAGAGACACTACAATCATCTTTGGGCCCTACAGGACAAAACAGGACAAAAGCTCAGGTTATACAGTGAGGGAGACTGGATAAATGTGACGACTCTAATGTCAACTACTGCCCTCTTCCTCACTCGAGACCCTGGCTAGGAACCCCCATCTCTTTAGCCCCAGGAAAAACAGGATGATTTGAAAATATCTGTCTAGATATAGTGATAATGATCACAGTGTCAGTGGAGTTTTAGAAATGCAAGTATTTGTTAGGAATTAGTACTGCATAAACATGAGTTAACATCATGTGTACACACTAGAATGCCTGGCTCTAGGGGAAAGTGTTGGCAAAAGAAAGAGGTTATTTTGAGATATAGACAATGAAAATGTATGAAAAATTAAAAAGAGCAGGATGGATTAATTTAACGTGGGTTACATGCTGTTAGTTTCTGATTATATTCAGGGCTTATATAATAATGTGCCTTGACACATTTGAAAGGACTGTGTCTTATAAAGCATAATTTCTGCTACAGAATTAAACTAGAAATAATACAAGGATAGCTGCGATAACTGTACTGCTGATGTCTAATGCTTTATTGAAAGGAACAGTTAATGCTGTATTTATTTTTTTTTGATCAATTTTCCATGCTTATATCTGGTAATCTGAACAACTAATTTGAAGACAACAAAATGCAACATTATAATCATTGTTGAATTCATATCATCTTGCTTGGTGAAACTCTGTCATTTATAATTTTTTTGTTTTTATTTTTTATTCTTTTTAATGGCTTGATTGATCTTGCATTCTTACATCTGGTAACCTAACCAACTTCAATGAAGATAAAAATATGTAAAATAACAAGCATAGTTAATCCTTATCCTTTTGTTCTGAAACCCTGTATCATTCTTATTGCTTTTGCTTTGTTTTATTTTTATCTATGTTGTTGGCATTTTTCTATTGTTCTTTTTTTAAAATTCTTTTTAAAAAAATTCCTGGAAAAGTTGTCCAAATATTTTTAAATTGGACAAGAAAAGACCAAAAATCAAAAGAGAAGTCACAAGAGAAGTTAGAAAATAGTTTACACTAAATGAAAATAAAACTATACATCAAAATGCGTGAGATATAGTTAGAAATGTACTGCAAGGAAAATTTATAGCATTACCTGTTCGTATCAGAAGACACGAGTGGCCTCAGCTCTGTGGTCGAAACGCCCACCTTAGAAAACCAGGAAAACAGAAGCAGGTTAACCCTAAAGCAAATAGAAAGGACAAAATCTCAATGGGAAAAGTATACACAGACAGAACTGATATCAGAAAGACAAAATGGTGGATGCCATAAGCAACACAAAAAATTGATATCTTAGGCACACTGGTGAAGAAAACAACAAAAGACGGAAAATACAATTTAATAACACATGAAATAAAAAAGAGAACATTACCACAGACCCCAGAGACATTAAAAAAATATGAAAACTTAGAGATGAAACGGACAAATTTCTTGAGAGATGAAAAGTGAATAATCCTATATCAATGAAAGGCATCAAATTACTTATGAAAAACTTTCTGACAAAGAAAACTGCAGGCCAAGATGGTTTCACTGGTAAATTCTACCAGCTATTCAGTGAACAATTGACAATACTTGTATATAACTCTTCTGGAAAAGAGAGGCCAAAGAAATATTTACAATTCATTTTATGAGGCCAACATAATCTTGACACAAGATCAGAGCAAAGCAATATGAGAAAATATGGTTTAGTATCTTTCATAAATGTAAATGCAAAAATTTTCAAAAATATTAAATTGAATCAGCAATATATGAAAAGAACAATATATGAAAAGACCAACTGGAAAGATGGTTTAATACCCAAAAAATTCACCTGTAATTTACTGTATCAGCAGATACAGAGAAAGCATTTGAAAATATTCATTCATAATTTAAAAATTCTGAGCAGGCTACAACTAAAAGGAATTTCCTTTGCCTGATGAAGAACAGCTTCAAAGACCAACAGCCAGTACTGTACCAGTTGAGAACAAAGCAGGATGTTTTCTCTCACCACTCCCACCCAACAGTCAGCAGGATGCCTTTGCCAGTGTAGTGAAGCAATAAAAAGTAAAAGGTCTAGTAATTAGAAAGGAAGACATAAAATCATCTCTAGTCACAGAAGAAATTACTGTCTTCATAGAAAATGCACAGAATGCTATTTGAATAAGAGAGTTTTGAAGTCATAGGGTTCAGTCTATAGAATCACTGATGTTTATATACACTATTCATAAATAATTTGAAATTCAAAGAAAAATCTTATGTGCTATGGTATGACCAAAAACATCAAATATTTAAGTATGACCCTAACAAAATATATCTAAAATCTGACTCCTGATAACTAGAAAACAATGAAATTAAATAAATTTGAGGATATACCCTGTTCATGGAATGGAAGACAGTGGCATTAAGGTTTCAGTTCTCTCCTAACTGATCTATAGATTTAAAATAGTCCTAAAATTCTAATAGTTTGTTTTATAGAAATTGACAGCATGATTTAAAATTCACATGGAAAGGCAAAGAACAAGAATAACTAAAAGTTACTAAAAAGTTGGAGGATTTGTGGTACCTGATTTCCAGTCTTGTTATAAAGATACAGTAGTCAAAACAGCGTGGTGTTGATAAACTTGATGAATGAACCTGGTAAAATACCCAAAAATAGATCCACACACACAAAGCCAATTGAATTAAATTATGCTCACTGGAAGACAGCATTGTCAGAAAACTTAAAAAAATGAATTTGTACAAAATATATTCAAAGCATTAATAAAGAATCCATAGCCAAATACATAAAAACTTTCAAAACTCAGTAATAAAAAACCCATTTTTAAAAATGGGCATCGTATGTGCACCAAGACTTCATTCAATAAGTTATATGAATAGCAAATAATCACATTAGAATATGTTGAACATCATTATTCATTGAAAAAATATAATTTAAGACCTTTATGAGATACTACTACCTATTTTAATAGGTAAAATACGGGCAAAAATAAAAACATACTATCGATATATGGAGTGATTGGAATTCTCACACACTGCTGGTAGAAAAGCAAAATGATTCAATCTCTTGGGAAAAGAGTCTGACAATTTCTTATAAACACCATATGATCAACCAATTTTGTCACTAGATATTTATTCAAGGGGAGCAAAGTTGTAGGTACCCACAAAAACCTGGATATAATTGATAGTGGCTTCATTCATGAACAGAAACAACCCAAATATCCTCCAGCTGATAAATGGATTTAAAAATTGTGCTATATCCATGTAAAGGACTTGACAATAAAAAGGAACAGACTGCTGATACACACAGTGTGAATGAACCTAAAGTGCATTATACTACAGATTTGCTAAGGCTGCAAGATATGTTTCATTTTTATGACATTCCAGAAAAAGAAAACTCTAGGGAAAGAAAACATCTGTGGCTGCCAGGGCCTGGGTGTATAGGCGATGCCAACTACAAAAGACACAAGGGCATTTTTGTGTCTGTGGTAGGAAAAACTATTCTGTATCTGGACTGTAGAGATTTCCTTGATTGTACACATTTGTTGAAATGCGTAGAAATGCACAATAAAAGGGATGAATGTGATGGCATGTAAATTATACCTCAATAAACTACATTTTTATTTTTTAAAGATTTTAAAAGGTTTTTATTTCACTTTTTTCCTTTTTTTCCCCTTCCCCTACCCTCCCTTCAACCTTTCTTCCCCTCCCAGATAGGTAACTGGTTAGTTGACTTTGAGTTCATCAAAAGGTGGACTATCCTGGGTGAACATGACCTAATAAATCGAGCTGTAAAGTAGGGCCAGGCCTTTCCCACACGATTTCCCACGAAGAGGCAAAAGCTACTGTAATCAGGTTGTAATCTGTGTCCAGAAAAGTTCACAAGACAAAGTCCTGAAGCATCTTCTAGGAGCAGACAGAGGTCTGCAGCCTACAGTCACCAAGGAAATGGGGACCTATTTCTCTCAATAATCAGATACCTTGTGTCTTGGTTACTTTTTTCTCCTTGCTGAGACAAAATACCCAACACCCAAAATGAAGAAAGGAAAGGTTTATTTAGCTTACAGTTGTGGAGGTTTCAGTCCATACTTGGCTGCTTCAGAGGCAGAGTGGCATACGGCAGAGGGCAAACTTCAGGGTAGCAGAACACAGCAAAAACAACCAGAGCAAAAGGGAGGAATGGCTGCAAGAAGCTTCTTTTTCTCCCCTACATTGTAAACAGGCTACCCCCACCCAGGGGGCGTGTACCTCTCACATAACCTCCATGCCCTCCACTTCCACAGGCTCAGGATGTGTACAAAGTAAGCACCCTGGCTCCCTGCTGAATCACTCAACCACACCTCTGGACTCCCCAAGTTGATACAATGTATCAACCATAACACCTTGAAAAAAGATCCCAAATCTCATGTGATCAGAACCCAAACTACCATATCTGATGTAAGCCTAGTAAGACTGTCCGCAGGGACTGTCTCCTTACCATGCCCAGATTTCTGACCCATAGAAACTGTAAGATAATAAACCCATGTTGGTGTGTGCCATTAAGTCTGTGGGCATTTTGTTAAATACCACTAGAAAGTCCATTTGAAGAGTGATTGATGCATCCAAATATGTCAGACTATTTTCTCAAGGAAAATGTGTTCATGGTTTTGCTCCCAAGAGTTCCTCAACCAGTAAATATAGTATCCACTGAATCAACAAGTATCACAAAAGTGAACATCAGAGAAAGAAGAAAAGACTAAAGACAGGGTTTTGGAGATCAATTCCTACCAATTCCATCCAGCCACAAAATTCTCACCTTAAACTGGTGGAGACACCTTCTGTTGGGGCTTCCCTGGCCTGGTCTCCACACATTTGTCGTGCTGCCCTATAGGTTTCCCTTCTTTACCTCCGGGTTGTGATGGAAGAGACACAAGTGCAAAGTTCCCTCTTTGGGCCAGACACACTCCTGTAGGTCTCCAGGCCGAGCTCCAGGGAAAAAGCACATCAGTGTTCACTGGTCTTTCTCCACGCTGACCACAGTCATCTGTGAGGCTGGGCACTAGGAAATATCAGCTTCGCCTTATCATCATAGAAGTTACATGAACTACTCCTTATGAGTGATTCCGGGTATGTGAGAAAGGTTTTATTTTCCCTCTCCCAAAGAATATTATTTGAACTTTTACAGCAGGTTCTAGCATTCTTGCAAATGAAAAAAAATCACTTTTTCTTTTTCATTTCAATTTCTTTAAAATTACATTTGTAATTTTCCTTCATTTATCAGTTCTTTTAGATTAAGGCATTGTTTATCCTAAATATCTTGCAATAAAAATGGAACATGAAAAAATTTACCTTGTAACTCTTTAGCCTGATGAAATCAACCTTCCTAGAGACTCATCTATGTTGATTCTGGCTGATGTTCTTAAGGTGGTCTCCAAGATCAGCACAGAATTTGTAACCTCCTTTAAGCACACACAGGATCATAATGTCACAATATCCTATGTCTTTCATCATGTCCTTAGCCAGCCACTCAATTCTGAAAGAAGCAAAGGATAAAAAAAATTAAAGCACAACTACTTCTGAGTACTTTTATTCCTTTAATTAAAATGCATGATGTATTACACACATTAGTCAATCAGGGAAATGCAGCAATAGGCTTGGAAACAGAAACCTTCATAGAGGAAAGCTGTGTTAAGGTTGGACACAGACAACGTGTTAAAAACATGCTTCTAGTCACATTTTCCATGGTACAATCTTGTTCCTGTGTCATAAAAATCAAGGAGTAAAGTACAGTGTCAAAGGTTATACATGCTGTTATTTTATCACTACAGGGCCCAGTTGTTAACCATAAGAGTGTTATGATGGGATTCGGTGATATGTTCACTTTATTGCAGAGAAAAACGAAGCAGAGAGTGACTCACTTACTTTATATTACAGGAGACTGGAGGAAATGTCAAACCTATTTTAACTGTTAAAAGAACCGTGCATCTTAACCTCAACAAACACAGTACACACATTGCCTCTGTGAAAGGTGCTCCACAGTGCAATTTCAGAGAGCCGTGTTCCCATGAAAAACAATGGCAACAGGCCCCCTGGGGCTGCGCAGTGAGCAGCAGCCTCAGATCTGGCAGCGCTCTTGTATTTGTTCTTAATTGTTTTGTCTCTGCAAGTCCATTGTCCGCGTGTCATATAACATTGATACCTTACAGGGAGGCAGGATCGAAAGTGCATACTTTAAAAAAAAGTCCTCACTGCCACTTCAAATAGAATTAGATTAAAACAGATGAACTAAATGATACATATTGCATAATACTGTATTTTATATGTGTGTGCCTATATGCATATACACATGTACATACAGAATAGTAACCATGGTTTCAGGCAATATTTCTCAAAATATGATCAGCAGAAAAATGTACATCAAGAATATGTGGCTTCTTCCTTAAAAAGGGACGTTTGTTTCTACATGATAGAACAAGCAGATCAATACATTTTCTACACACACACACACACACACACACGCACGCACGCACACACACACACATATACAACCTAGCTGGACAAAATTATCAAAACCAGCCATCTCTACCTACAGAAATCAATCAAAGGCATACAACAGGCTAAGAAGCATTTACTCTGAAAATACTGAACACTGGAAAAAAATAGCGTAAGTCTGTGACGTGCTTGCTTGGGGGTGCATCCATCATTCCCTGCCTCCAACTCTGTTCTTCTATCATGTAGCTCAGCCAGTGTGCGGTACCGCCAGAGGGAAGTCACCCTTTGGGGACCTTGTAAACTAACCTGGCCATCTCAGTAACTTGACTCCATTGTCCTCAAAGTTGCAATCCCATTTGAGCAATGAACTAATGGATTAGTCAGGATATTATAGTGAGTTTGAGAGCGTTAGAGGCTCATAGGGCAGCAGTATAAAAAAATTCTCCTCAAGTTGACCAGCAGCTATCCGCATATATAGTGAGATTAGAGTGGGCACAAGCCACCCACACATCCCTGCATGATAGAGGCTCTCTGCATGTACAGAATAGACATATGAGGCCAGGGGAAAGTAAAATCAGAGAAGACTTGAAAGAAGCTGGTTGGAAATGTGAATATGTTTCCTGGTCCATGCACACATCTATCAGCAGAGAGTGGAAAGTACTGCCTCAAAATGCTTGACTGCCATTTCAAACTAATTATGGGCTGAACCCTATGTTTTTCCAATTCAGGGGCAAATCATAGTGAGGCTTAAAAATAAAAACAAGGAGGCCAAGATGACTGTGAGATTTGCCACTTTACTCAAGAATGTCTAGGTCAGGAACCCGTGCTGGCCTTTGGGACCCTCTCTATAATTCCATCCCCATTCAGGCCCTTCATCAAAAAGATCCCAGCACATACCCTACAACTCTCCTTCAAGATGACAGAAGCATACCTGATGTGCCTCACCAGCCCCAGAACCCTCCAGGCTCCAGTTTGGAGTGGGTCTAGAAAAAGCGAACACCTTCACTGACAGGGAGGAGGTCTCCCCCCCTATGGACTCCAATAAAAATGAGAAAACCAAAGTCAGGAAATAAATAAAAACAAGAAAAATACATTAGTCATCAGAGGCCACACATTGTATGGGAGACACATTTTACAGAGTGAAAGGGGAGGGGGGGTGGGGAGAGGAAACAAGGAGAGAAGGAAGAATGGGATAAAGGGAGAAACAGGGAGAATTACAGTAACAAACAGAGGGGCTGGGGATATAGCTCAGTGGAATAAGCGCCTGCCTACAGTAACAAACAGAAAATAGCTTCAAAAGTAAAAGATATTAAACTTATAGCAATAATCACTTTACATGTTAATGGTCTAAATACCGTTAACCAATTAATAAATACCAATTAAATACCAGTTAAAAGACAAACAGTATCAAGGTAGATAAAAAAAAGACCCAACTTTATGCTATTTACAAAAAATTCACTTTAAGGACACAGAGGACTCAACGTCAAAGAATAGAAAAAGACAAGCTATGCAAATGCTAATCAAAAGAAAGCTGGAATAGCTATGTTAATTTCTGCTGAGGTAGACTTCAGAGCAAGAAGAATTATCAGGGAAAATAAAGGGTATTATGTAATAATAAAGAGGTCAATTACCCAAGAGGACATTACAATCTAATGTGTCTGTTCCTAACAATACAGTGTGAAAGACTGATAGAACAATAAAGAGAAACAGAAAAACCCATTCTTCTATCTGGAGACCTCAACACCCATTCTATGAGTAATTTACAGATCCAGCTGTCAAACTCAGGAAACTGAGCACAGCAGCGCTCTCTACCAAATGGATCCTACTGACATTTGCGGAATACTTCATCCAACAACCACAGAATATACATTCTTCTCAAAACATACAAATAAACCTTCTCTCTTCAAAAGATACAAAAGGAAAATGCAAAGACAAGCCACAGACATAGAAAATATTTTAAAGTCATATATCTGATAAAAGACTTGTCTCCAAAATATACAAAGAACTTTTACAATTCAACAAGACAACTAAATGTTTAAAAATTGGCTAAAAACTTCAACAGCCATCTCTTCAAAGAAGATTACCAATGGGAATAGAAAATGGTGCACTTGTTTTAGAAAATAATTTGCAGTTTATTAAAATGACCAGAGAATCCAGAATTCCACTCCAAGTAATCTCTCCACAAGAAATGAAAAGATAGTCCACACGAAGACATTTTTAAAATTTTGAGAAAGGCAAGATCTTTTTTAATTAATTAAGTTTATTGGTACAGTTCCCATTACATAATGATCACATTCATCATAGAGAATTTGTATTTGTACATGAAATTCTTCCTTTTTCCCCACTCTCTACCCTCTCTTTAACCCTTCTTCCCCATTTACAAAAGCTTTGTTTTCATTTTTTCCTTCTTTTCTTGTTTTTTCTTTTCCCTTCCTTTCATACATGAAAGTTCATAGACACATTATTCACAATGAACAAAATTAGATATCCAAATGTCAATTGATGGATCAATAATTAGACATTGTATAATTTATGTAAATGAAATGCCCAGAAAAGTAAACTTACAGGAAACAAAAGAGCGAATCAGTGATTGTCATGAGGGTGACTACCAGGACTGACTGCAAACAACTTTTGGGGATGAGGGATATGTTGTAAAATTGGAAGGCAGAGATGGTTGAATTTACTGAAGTCATTGAGTCACTCACTTACATATAATAGGTGAATTTTATAGTGTGAAATTACGTCTTAATATGTATTCTAAAGGTGAAGATTGGCATTTCTAGCCTCCTCCTGAGACTACTGATTCAGGATTTCTTGGTACAACATGTACTCTAACAAATTCACTAGGTGATTTTTCTATACAAGAAAAAGGTCTCAGGTCACTCTACCCAGGACTCAATAATGTTTCATCTAAGGATGAAATTAACTAAAATCATAAAATTCAAGAGGGTTTGACACCTCCCAAACTGGTGTGAAGATAAACCTCAGAGTTATTAAGAGGTGAGTAAAACAAAGTCCCCCTCTACACAGGAAGTCGGCTGAATGGTTTAAGTTGAACAGACTTCTTTTCCTTTTTTTTTTTGCCAGAATTTCCATATCTTTAATATGATGCTAATGTTCATTTTGAATTGCCAACTGGAACACTGAGCAATTTTGGAAATGCAAAATTTCCCAAGTTTGTTTGATCATGGAACTTCCCCTTCTGACTAGAGTCATACTTGTAGTCCATGGGAAAGCTGCTTTAGACCATGAAAAACCCCAAACTAGAACTTACAGCAATAATATACTATATATTGAGATGACAAACAATACATTAGTCTCAGACAATGGAAAACCTTAAGAATTCAGATGAAAGAATGACAATTCCTTTTGTTTACTGGTAGATGAAAAAATACCTTGAGAAGGTGATCATTTAACATCAGACTTTATTTTGCTCAGAAGACTTAGTTCATAAAGTTAAGTTTTAACTCAGAAGAATATAATATATTATAAAACTATAGAAAAGTACAATGGCTTGAGGAAAGGGTCTGTGTGCAAGTGCCAAGTTTCAACCTGGTTCTACTCCTCACTGCCTTCTCCACTTGGAGTTATGAGCATCTGAAAAATTGCTAGGATTCCAGAAATGTGTTGTAAACACTTCTGGAAAAATTTGCTTTCCATAGAATGTGGAGACCTAAGTGTTTGACATTTGACCAATAACTCTGAAGCACGTGAACAATCTTAGCACTAAGGCAGTTTTGTCAAAGGGGCATCGCCTATAAATTCTGATGCTCCTGGTGGGCTGAATTAATTGTAGCCTTTTAAACACCAAGAGTAAGTGGAAGTGACTTGAGGCTTACAACAATAAATAAAATATTGTCCTTGGAGAAGCCAATTGGCCTCAAAGAAGCCAGAGAATGGTCTATGTAGACAGGCAAGAAAGAATTAGAACAAGTTCTCTGTTGATAATTTAAAACTACAGATACTGTTATTCCCAAAACATTACCACTTGTCAGAAAACACAATTGTAAGCAGAGTGGCTGAACTGTGACTCATTACTTGGTCCAAAAAGAAATGAAATTAAAGAGGAAATGTCAAGACAGGGAGAGTGTCCATCCTACATAGGTCACCTCCTGACATTCCCATGTAACTCTGTCTGTGAACTGTACATAGCACAGGATAAAGGTTTCTGTGAAAAGCACTGCTTTCCAAGTCCCCACTGTCATTCTTTTGAACAGGGCACTGTTACTGTGAGGCTGTTATGCTGGCTTACATATGGATACCTCTCTTACCATTTCCCTTGGATAAATGTCCACATATGTGGTTTAGCTAAAGCATAAATTCATTCCATTTTAAACTTGTTCCCCCACAAAAATTCTTTTCCCCACTAAAAAAGGGCCTTGGAAATAAGGTCTCAAAAATATTGAAGGATTTATACAAAGGTGGGCCAGCCCAGAGCAGAACCAAAACCAATGAAGAAAATAACACTCACCTGTCCACAGTGATGCCATGAGGTATGAGCACGTGTTCCAAATTATCATAATAGTGCTGTGGGTATGTGAGTAAATTCAAGTCATATCCTGGCCAATTGCACATAATTTGTAAATAAGACTACCTTGTTTTGGGGGGCTTCACATGAGAAATATAAGCAGGACTACTCCACTGCTATCGTCTCTCCACCCCCATCCTGGTCCACGCCACCATCCTCTCCGCCTGGACTATTGTCGTAGCTGCTACACCTGGCCCCCTTCTGCCACTGTCACAGCTGGAGTGCTCCCCTCCACATACACATTAGAGAAGTGAAATGCAAATGAAAACACAATGCTGAGACTCTTAGTCCAGAAAGAATTGCTACCATTAAGAACCACAACAAAGGCTGGTGAGGTTGCAGGGGAATTAAGAACCATTTTACATTGCTGATGGGAATGTCAACTAATACAACTTCTATGGAAACCAGCACGGAGCTTTCTCAAAACACTAAAAGTAGAAATTCCATGTGATCCAGCTATACATCTTCTGGGCATCTCCCTGAAAGAGTTAAAGACACCATGTCACAATGACACTTGCACAGCCAGATTTATAGGAGCACAACTCACAGTAACTAAATCTTGAAAGCAGCCTGTATGTCCATCCACAGACCACTGGATAAAGAAAAGGCGGTAATATAAACACCATGGAGTACTATTCAACCCTAAAGGATACACTTGGGTCATTGTAGGAACTGGATGTGCTTTGAGACAATATGCTGAGTGAAATAAATCAGACACAGAAGCCTAATTATTTCCAGACTAAGGATGTATAAACAAAAGGTAAAATAAATGACAACCGATGGGAAACAGGGAGACAGACATTTTAGAGGTGGGAAGGGGAGCTAGGGATGGGTGAGGGGAAGTAAAAGGATTAAAATGTGATTTTTATATCTGCCACGTTCCCAGGATAAATGTGTTCATTATGCATCACAAACATATACTAATAAAATACACATATACCTCGTCAGGGCAGCTTCCTGCTCAGAACTTTTCAAGGGCTTCTCATTTCATTATGAGTCAAATCCACAGTCTTGACCATGGGGGTCTCTCTTTCCGGTGAGGAGCCCCTGGCACTCTCCTCCTCCCATACTCTGGTTTGGCCCTTGTTCTCCTTGCTGATGCTCGAATCTGCCAAGCCTGTTCCTGGTTCATGAGTTTACACCTCTTCTTTCCTTTGCTACAGTGCTCTTCCTTTAGATGGCCATGTGGCTTGTCCTGCTCCTCTTTCAAGTCTTCATTTCATATCACCTCTAAGAAGAGGCCTCCTGTGACCACATGTATGAAGAGGCCTCCCTCCTTCCCCTATCTCTCCTTTCCTCTTTGTTCCCACTGTCCTCTCCTTCGTGTGCTACCATTGCAGGGGACTCTTTTCTGTCTTGTCTCCTCCCACTGAAATGTTAGCTCCTTCTGACAGAGACTTTATCTTATTCCTTGTTGATTTCAGCGCCCAAACCCACACACTGCCTGACATTCTGAACTCCGGCCTCAATCTTCAGTTTGTCTCCTTGTGAGACAGAGCGCCACACCACTGCTCAACGCTCCAGAGACACACAGCTATCATACGTATTTGCAGACAGATGGCCAAAGGGTGTACGTCATCTGCATACTTGAAAAGCATCACATGTGCTCTGCTTCTGTTAGCATAACTGGCCAGTGGGACTACTGAATTGGTATGGAGTAGCTCTGGCTTCCACTCTGAGTATTCCCTGGGCCTGCTAAGTCTCTAACACACAGTGGTGCCTGAAAAGCCTCCAGTCCTCAGGAGAGCCCTGGCTGGCACGGCATAGACCATCCGACAACTCTGCTGCACACTGATCCTCAGGGAAATCATCCAGCATTTTTAGCTCTCCTGCTGGACCACACACACTACCCACTCCACTTTCTGGAGCCTTTCCATGGCGGCACCATCACTAGTCTCTTTGTGAGACAGAGCACCACACCACTGCTCAAAGCTCTGGAGACACACAGCTATCATATGTATTTGCAGACAGATGGCCAAACGGTATATGTCGGTGGTCTTCTGAGTTCATTCCTCCCACCGTGAAAATCCTTTACTGCCCTCTGCTCTGATTAAACAGCACAGATGTACACTCTACTCCAAGTTTGCCTATGACTCTTACAACTGTTGTGGTAGGGAAGTCTTTTATCCTTTCTGAGATCCAGTCCCCCGCCTCTGCTTTTTTAAAGTAAGGTACAATAGAACTATAGCCTGGGTGGTAGGGAGGAGTAAAAGAGAATAGACAATGTACTATAGTACCTGGTATTGGTCAGTTATAAGTGCCTAAGAAGTGATGTCAGAGATGCCAAAATGAATGCCAAGAAAAGAGAAATGATGTTAAGAAAATGACAAAACAAACCTACATATAAAAAAATTTAAGGACAATGTGTTATCAGAGGCAGCATGGAGTACATGGTCCATACCATCAATTTAAAGGTCTGACACATTTGGGACTGGCTTGGTAGCTGTAGGACTGTGGGCATACTAACTTTTCTAAGACTCAGTGTGTTCATCTATAAAATGAAGTCAATACTTGCCTCTTTTGGCAATTGTGAGGCCTTAATAAGATAGAATGTGAATATAAGACTCATATTCATATGAGGTCCATAGAGTACTTAAGTAATAAATGTTAACCATTTGGAGGAACTGGGACATTAATCATTTTTTTTTTGAATTTGCACTGGATGCTGTATAATATAAAGTTATCTTCACTTCTGCTAATACAAAAACGGCTTAGGAAATACAGAATTATAGAGAACATAGAAGGGAATTAGCTCTGGATGCTGTCCTACATAATGTTACCTTCCTCTTTGTTACTCAGGTTACACAGATGATGGCCCTTTTGATCAGTTCGTTTTTTCTCCTCCCTCATCTCTGTTGCCCTACCACTCAATCAGTCATCTTCCCTGTGATAATAACTGTACTCCTGGGTTTATCTATATCCTTGGACTCTCACCTTGGGAAGAGATATAGCTGCCTCAGACTATACTATAACATACAGGGGTG